>VYZT01030615.1:34214-81827 GCA_013400735.1 Pomatostomus ruficeps | reverse complement strand
ATAATCCACTGTTAGTCTGCTTTTTTATCACTAAAAATTCATGATACCAGATGCTACTAGAAGATAAAGATACATTTTTAGAGACGTTCAAATTGTAAAAGAATGGCTTTGCAAGTAAATGAAAGATTTCACCTTTCAGGTATGTCAATTTGACATCTCTTAGAGCATTAATCTCAACTAAAAAGAAAAAAAACCAGTAAATAAAACAAAGTGATAAAAGGCCCTTGAGTTTTATGCAAAACATAAAAAGTATCAAAGAAGTACTTAATGCCTATATTTTGCTTTCTCCAATATCCTCAGATTTAGTCCAAACATGCTCTTTAATGGTTTTTGTGGGAGGAAAAATCAGCTCTGGTTTATAGCCTTTGCTGCCAACTTTGAGCCCGAAGGAAATTTTTACAGCTGAGTTATAAACTCCTAAATATCAGCATTTATAATGGCAAGGTTGACAGACCTTTAATTTCAACACTACCCAGTGACAGTATAATAATTTGAAAAAGATAATAATTTCACTGAGGTCAAAATCAAGTTTAAAAAATGTGCCTGGTTCTTGCTAGCCCACAAGTACACATATATATCCTTAATTGCAACCTCACCTAATTTAGGGCTGCCTAAAAAAATATAATACTTTGATTTTTTTAGCTATATCATTATTCCCAAATATTTCCATGTCCTGACATTTTCTGGCCAGACTATAATCAAAATCCTGAATGTGTTTTTTATGTAATCTTGACTGCTTGGTTTTGGATCTCCTGCTGTTTATTCTTCTGCTTCCTTTCTGTATAAATAAAGCATATGGTAATTTATTGAGTAATTAAGAGTTATAAAACATGTAAGTCACACATGCATTTAGTCATAAAAACACCCTCTTCTTTACTACATCATGTGGCATAATCTTATTGATGTTACTGCCATTTTTCCTTCTACAGCTCCCACACAACTTTTTAGTTTCCCCCTCATTTCATCACCTCAAGGGTAGCGAGCCTAAAAGCATCTTGGGTGAGGCAATGCTCTGTCTGGCTTTTGGAGAGCTGTAATGCTGTTCTGAATGCTGGCAGAAATATCAAATATAGATCTTACTAAAAATCTCTAGTCCCCTCAGACAGACACATTCCCCCAGTAAAGATTCAAAGAACCTCTCCTAGCTGTCTCCAACCATATGAAACATTCTTCTCTGCCAGCAAAATAAAATCTGACACCTCCTTGAGTGTCTCTGTACATTTTTTCAGGGAACAGATGATTTTTTTGAGGCATCCCAGTTTACTCAATTAGGAATGATATCTCTGATTATGGGCTGCCTTGATGTTACCTGTCTCAGCTCTCAAAAGATAAAATGCAGAAAAATCTTTTTAGTGTAAATAACCCAAACACACAAAGAAACTCCATATATTTATAAAAGGCATATGTGGGTTAATGTAATAATGCTTGTCCTAGTCTACTTATACAAAGATCTTATCTAAAAGAGACAGTCCTCTGTGTATATTCAGTTGCCTTTGTTCTACACAGATGTCTGGTCCTTGTAGGCAAGAACTCCTCCTCTAGCAAGCCTCAGAGATGAATAGGTTATAGTCCAATGGACTTGAACAATGGAAACTCTTATCATTACTGCTAATATGTTTTTTAGATTTTGATTTTTCTTACTCTAGTTTAGGAATAGTTTGTTGTTGTTGTTTTTGGGGTTTTGTGGGGTTATTTTTGTACTTTTCAGAAGGAGTACTTTTTTTATTATTATAACATGATTAAATCATTCTGATTTGATACTTGTCTGATTTGAAAAACCTAAAGTGTAAAGCAACTTCTTAGACAACTGTGTAAATACAGGTGTATTTATTGGTCGTTTTTAATGTATTGAGAAGAATGCTTTTTGCTACTTTTTTGTTGAGGTTTTTTTTTGGTAGTTGTATTATATGTGAAAAAGACATTAAATCTCTTCATTAATATTAGTTTAGATAGTTTAGACTAGATCTAGATTTCAATCAAGTCAGACAGAACTAGAAATAATATACTAGAATTTGCTTATGCTGTTTTAGACCAGTTGTAAGACAATGAGACAGCAAAATAAGAATGTGGACCAGAATAAGACTTGAGAATTGGACTACCTATCTCCCCAAATGTATCTACTGCTGTAGTTGGTGAATAAAAAGTTGCCTTCTTTTGCTTTGGGACAGCTAGCTCTGAAGTCTATATGATTTAAGTGAATGTCTAAGTTTTTCAAAGGTACAAACTTAAACAGTTGAAATTGATGGACCTATGTAAATTTAAGACACTGTGAAATTTCATTCTTAGTGAATTTTTTTATAGTTAATTGTATTTATAATTTTTCTACTCATCTGATCACCTGCTTTTGAGAATTGCAAAAAACTTCAGCCAGCCCTAACCCCCCAGGCTTCTTTAATTTTTTTTGTTATTCAAGGTGACTTTGGAAAATTGTGTTCTATAAAAAAGAATTAAATATCAAAGGAGATTATGAAATAACAATGACAAAGTTATCGATGGAAAATTTGTGTTCTCAAACATAAGTCTCTTCTGAATAAACAGGTTAAGGAAATTACATACATGTGCCTTTGCCTTAGATTCAGGGACAGGCAAAAATACGCACTCAAGCCATTTGTACTTTCAGCACTTTTATTTTTATAACAGGACTATTTTAAGCATTAAAAAAAAAAACAAAACAGCACACCTTTAAAAGAATTTGGGAAGCTTCTATGACATCACAAACTTGTGTGAGGTGTATGCACTCTTCACCCACAGAACAGATATGCCGGCTCAGACAATGCATATTTTTAAGATAAAAGAATTGTCAGTAGATAGTAGAATGTAGTTCATGAAATAGTTTTTCTTACTTGTAGCCAATTTGCTTTTCTTTTACTCTTTTGGGTGCTATGTTCTCATTCAGAGAATGTCTGTTCTGCAGTTTGTTCCTGTCTTTTCTTCCATCCTTTGTCCATATTTCATTGCATTTGAACAAGAAAACCCCAACCAATCAACCAAACAAAACTCTCAGATAATCAGATAAAAAATATCTATGTGTTCTTATTTAGAATATTTTTTTTATTAGTTGAATATGGTTTCTAGCTGAGAGCTTATCTGTCTAGAAGAATGGAACATGTGGGCTGAAGTCTTCCTTATCAAGGTCAACTTTGTTCATTACAAACCTGTTGAAGGAAGAAAAATTAAACTAAACTAAGCACACATCTTGCAATTGCTTACACTTATTTATACCTTTAACTGATGGCACTGGGGTTATTCCAGCTTGTAAAAATCTTGCATGAAAGTACATGTAGTGAAGATAGTATTGGCAGGAGTAAACATGAGGAAACAGAGGTCACTTTGCTCATCAAAGAGCATCATTCTATGCCTAGTAGGTGCTAGGCAATTTCTACTGCTGTCAATCTATCACCTTTTAAGTGTATTAAACACACATTTAGGAAAGGAAAAAAGAATCATAACATTTCTACTGAAAACAACAACTGCATTAAGCAAAAGCCTTCATGACCTTTTTTAACATTTTCCAAAGTATAAGCTTTCTTCTCAATAGGAGAAATAAATATAGACTTTCATCTAAATATGCTTTGAATGTCCTAACTGGTGGCTTGCACTGTCTCTAGACAAGTTGTTCATACCTAAATAACTTTTTAATTTACTCATAACATCTCAATTTAGAGCATATAGTCCTCAATTTCAATCTAAAATTTTAGTATTTTCATGCTGTTTAATATAGTTTTTTGTGGCACATAATACTACACTGGATTCTGCTAATATAACCTAAAGTGAAATGGAATATTGGTGAATTAATATTCTATTAATAAATAGAGGATGACAGAGTAGTTTGGAAGGATAAAGGTGTCTCTAACATATTCAATTTCAGACAAACTTCAGGTACTTAAAGCATAATAGTTTCTGTAGTCAATGTCATGTCAAAGATGACAGCTTTGGGCTCCACTTACTTTGACTATGCAGTGTAAACAATGAAGTAGCCCTTGACAACTGACTCGGTTAGAATGACCTTTTATGTTTCCAAAGCTGGTCCTGACTTGTAGCTAGATCCCTCATGTTTTCTGGCAGTGCTTAGGGTTGTATACCACTACATGTTGAACAGAAAGGTGAAGACTAGAAATGAAGACATAAATGAAAATCCAGAGTGAGATGTCTAGTTATTATGAGACATATCATTTACTATTCAGTGTTTTTAAATTTTGTATTTATATTTGTAAGCTGATAAAGACATGTTCAGTCTATTTATTGAAGTGTTCTTTGCACTGTTAAATTTAAGTAAAGATCTTCAGCATCTTTGCTGAACTCCTTAGATGCACCAGAAATTAACAGGTAACTCTCTCTAAAATAATTCCTGGCTTATTCTCTTTCCCAGTCTGTACACTGATGCTGTCTGACAAATTGCTAGCTGGCCTAATACAAACCTGGGCCAGCAAGAATGATGGACAATTCTAATCCTTGTTTCTTCTTTATGGTATAGACATAGCTTAAGAAAGCTGTCGTAATGGTTTTTTCTGTGTAAGGTGACTTCAGACTCCTAGAAAAACAGATCTTTCATGTTATATTTTCTGACTATCTTCTAACAAGTGTCTGATATTTCAAGAAAACACTTCAGTCATATTTATTTGGTATATTAAATACATAAGACCTTCTGATGTACTGTTGTTATATTTTAAATTGAGTGCTGCTTTCATGTAAGAGGCAGTAAACAAAAACACCTCAAACCAGCTGAAAACTAGAGTCTAGTGAGAACTTCTCTTCCTGTTTTTAATTCTTGGACAACTGACTCAGGGCTGAACTGTGTAGAAACAACTAATCAATAAAGAGTGTGCTGGGAATACTTCCAGAAGACTTCCTGACTGTGACCTACCTCTTATTCAAACTACATTAAATCTGCTGAGGACAACCTGAGCTCTCGCTGTCATGCACACTCAAGGGCTTTGAGATGTACCTCAGGGAACACCTACTCCTGAGGGACTTCAAGTCACAGAACCCAAGTGGAACTATAGGAGTGTCCATCACATCTCTGCAGCCCAAATATAGATGAAAAGGTTGAGGTTAAGAAAAGCAAACTGAACATTTGTTATATTTGTTTTTTTCTTTTCTGTACAAAAGATGAGAATGACAATTAAGTTTCATTCTTTGGAAAAATAAAATATTGTGCAATTAGAAGTGTAAACAATGAAGTGTATTTCTTTGAATTTCTTGAGAAACCACGATTACAAATAAATAAATAATGAGAAAGAATTCACTATTGAATCTGTATCACTATAGATCTATCTCTAAATATCACTGTTAACCTTTTACTTATATGAAGGCTTGAAAGTTAGAAATTTCTAAAGAAGTCACTATTGAGTTATTTGAGCTGTCAGCTACAAGTGCATGTCCACTTGAATACTGCTAGAGATTTAGTAACTCGTGATAGCAGAACATCTATAGTGCCAAAAAAGGAGAGAATTTTCTTTGCCAAAATAAATCAGAAACGGTCGTGTCTTCCACTTGTGTAAGTTGCTGTAACTCAGTTAAAGTCAGTGGATCTTCAGCATATTTTACAAGCATAGGGTTTCATCCAGTAAGTTTCTTCATTTTCTTAAAAAAATAAACCCTTTTTCTTCAGGAAAGAGAAATTTGCAAATAATTTATTTAAAAAAACCCAATCAAAACAACAAAAAATAACTTAGTATTCCCTTGAGTACAAGGCACTTTTACAGCATGTTTGGTAGCTAATTGAACATAAAATTTATGTATTAAACTTTAAAACAGGCATATAACTTCCCTACTGAATTGTAGTCAAAGGAAAGAAGTGTGTATTCCAACCAAATATATGATTACTGCTTTCTAGTAACTAAAACACACTTTATACATTATGATTTAGAGACCTAGGAAGCCTTTTGTTGAGGTTTTGTTGGAAATAGCAGACTTTCTCTCTTTCTTTCTTTTTTTAAAAATTTGTGTAATGTCATATCTGAAACCAATTAGTCAATGAAATATTTGCTGTGAAAGTTAAGTAAATATTGAGCTCAAAGGAATGCCTCCAACGTAGGCATTCAGAATCAGATCTTATTTGAGCTCAGTGTGGTATCGAGATCTCTGTTACACTTAGTTATAATTATTTATATATGTGTTACTAGTTTTACATTTGCTGATCAAAAATTTGATTCATCATTGCACACAAAATGGCAGCCAAACACAGGCATTACTTGGGTCAATATATAATTAACTGAGTCAGAATTAAAAGAAAACAGGCTCTTTCACTTATGCCTGGGACAGTGTTTCATGGGTTCATACTTGAACTCTGTCTATTATAAGAGATCATAAGCCCTCATGAGATGTCAGAAGTCCAATATATGCACTTTCCTCACATCTCTATCTTGTACACTATGTTTTATTTCACATAATTAATATAATATTTATACCATGGTAAATTTAGTGCCATATCTCTATAAAAAAATCAGGTTTTAAGATGATTTTGTCAAGATTATGATAAAGCAGTATAAAAAGAGGAAAAAATTATTAACTTGTCTAATATGTAGTGGAAATTTATGCAGCCACAAGCTGTCTGTAATAAATGCTAATTGATTACAATTTATATTTTTGGTCTTCTTCCCAAAGACTCCAAGCTATTAATCCGACTTGAACACAGCCAGAACACTGTAACAATTTTTAGTCACTAAAAGCCTTAAGGGGAATTCAAATCTGTTACAATAAATGCAATAGCTTTATCCACCTTGAAGCAAGAAGCAAGGCAGAGAGAGAAAGGAAAAAAAAAACCCATAAAAAAGTATGGTTTATATTTAATGAATTTTAATAAAAGCCTGATGAGAATGTATGTTGTGTGCTGTGCTGCAAATGTAGAGTTGGATGCAATATTTGTTGTAAGTAAAGGGGAGTATATCAAACAAATGACTACCTGTCATAATTATTGAACATTTTACTATAAGTAGTATTCGTATACAGTATTGCAGATTATTTTAAACTCTATTGAGTCAATGTCAAATATCTAAATGTTCTCCTTGGTTTGCCATCCTTGGTATCTTCAGTAGGCTGGAGACAGCTGAAATAATGAGGTACCTAGTTCTGATCTCATGCACTTTCTTTTTCATACACAGTTGTGGAAGGTCATTGGTGATTATGGAATCACCTCAGAGTGATATATATCTCAGAGTTCTTCCTTCTCAGTCATAATTGTCTCTCCTCCTTAATGGCTTTTAACTGAAGTTATATATACTAAGTATCTTTGTCTAAACTAACCTTTTGTCTCAAGTTTATCAAATTTTAAAAATGCAAACAAATATTAATACTAATAATTATATGCTAGTAATCAGAATTTATCAAGAGGTTTGGGTTGGGGTTTTGTGGTTGTTTCTTTGTTTGTTGGTTTGTTGGTTGGCTTGCTGGTTTTTTTAATTAAGATTTTTATAAAAGTTTCCACTCTGAAACAACATGATCAATTGCATGTGAACCGAATCAATCTACTGCATAGTGAAACTAAATGTTACCTTTACCTTTTTGTATATGTAGATTTATTGCAAGCAGTTATTATTTTATCTAGCTGACACAATTTATTTTTTTTTTTATGTAAATAAAAATACAGTATCTCACTACACATTTAGTAGCCTGGTCTCTTCTCCTTTGTTCACAGACTTTATCTGTTCAAAGAAGGAGGATGGGTTATTCTTTCCCATAAACCTGTGAAAGTGATCCAGATGAAAGAGCACAGGTCTCAGAAAGTATTCAGGGATGAGATGCAGTTTCCCAGAGGACATGGTGATGTGCAGCAGCAGTCCCCAGGTGCTTGCTCTGAGGTGTTGAGAGGCACTGGCTCCAGCCACAGCAGTCAGGCAACTAAATACTTCCTGTCAAGGATGAGGTGAGCAAGACATCCCCAGAGGGGGAACTGAAGGAAAAAAAACTGTTGTCAGGAAACAGCTGAAAAACTAGTTTTCTCTTCCTCAGTCTGACTATTTTTGTTTGAAAGTAGTGTGAGGTCAATTCCCTTCTTATTCTGAAAATTTTCTCATTCATCTCTTTTACATCATGAAAGAATTATTTAATTTGCTCATGTGTGCTCTTTGGGATGGAGTGGTCAGGTGAAAGGAAAATTGAAAAGGAAGGAAAAAAAAAGGGGGCTGTTGAAGTTGTTCTACTATGTAGAGAGAAATGAGAGAATAATTTGAAGAGAGGACAGAGACAGCAAAAACATGTAAGCATGAGCTTAACAAGCCAAGATAATGAGAGCATTTTCTTTAAGAAGGCAGCAGTTTGTATTCCCTAAAATTCAAGGTCTGACCCATCACAACGGTTCCCTAGATAGCAGAGGTGACCAACAGCAGCACACACAGTCAGCAACTGCCTGAGCTCTCCTCAAAGTTTCAAGGGACCTGGGAAAGGCATCCACATCTTCTGCAGTCTCCTATAAGAGTGTAACGAGTCGTTTCTTATTAGAAAGTCTAAATGAAGTTATTGAGATTTCATCTCAATATAGCCTTTAAGAAGTACATCATTCTCATTAAACAGATAAATTGAAAAAGGAGATACTGATAGAGAAATTTTGAAAATAAGCGGTAGAATGAAAAGAAAGTAAAATCAAACATATGGACATAAAAGCCTTTAACTGAGTAGATAAACTTCAAATTTTTATAACCCGGACAGGAATTCTTTTCACTGTTTAACTTGCCAGATGAATTTTAGGTATTGTCTCATACACCTCAGACATGTCATTTCTGATGTGTGAATGGACTGTCTTTGCTTCCGGCATGTGTTGTCCTATTATTAGAGATCACATATACCTATGTTTTTCTAAAGAAAATGCTAAATTGTGACAGTTTTTAACAACTTCTTTATGATTCTTGTCTGTTGGTTAATTATAAAAGCCCATGTTGAACATAATTATGCATATCCATAACAATGAGAATGGTTTTAAAAGATCTGGAAAAACACGTCACAGTGAGGTTGCCCACAGAATCATTAAACATGAATCATCCTTGGGTGCCTACTCAAATGTAATTAGTGGAATGTAATTAGCATCTAATTATAATATCCCATATGAAAAATCTTGGCTGCCTTTTGCCATATTCTAGCCAAAATGTGACAGGAAGCACTGCAAGTCATAAGATGTTTTTCTTTTGGCCAAAGAAAGACTTCAAAAATATGCTTGCTTACTTTCTTGGATTTAACACTTACTGTTTCCCTGTTATTATCTGAGGAATCAGTGGGTGGTAGCAAGAATCCAGTGTGGTTAAATAAATAACTACTAGAGTAAAGTAGGAAGTGCAACCCTAACAATGAGAGTAACATAAAGTCAGGACCACCCTGTAGGTGTCACTGTGGAGACAGACCCCCAGTGTTGTATGACTGCTTGGCTAAGGGAAGTCCTTTCTGTGATAAATAGCTTAATAACCTGTGTACATTATAATAACAATAAAATCAATCTAGTGAGTGCCAAATTATTTAAAATGTAAATAAGATATTTCAATGGATTTGGGCAATTTTATCTAATAAAGAAGATATGTGCTGTTGATTGCTGAGACAGGGTGAAGGAATAAAAAATCACTTTGAAGGCAGACTAAAAGAAACAAGAAAGGTGAGAAAATAAGCAGAGACATAGTGGATAACAACAGAGAAAAAGAAATTACATTTTAAAAAATTACTTGTTTCATTGTTCCCATTAAACTGGAGTCTTAAAGAATATCGTTTAATAAATGCTCCCTACATGATATATAGGAAAACTAAGAACATCCTGCTAAAATTAATTATATTCTCAGATAATGAAGAACTGTTTAGCAGGTTTGGGTGACAAGCTTTTGGCAGTGGGAGAGCTACAGGGGTGGCTTCTGTGAGAAGCTGCTAGAAACTTCCTCATTGTCCAGCAAAGTCAATGCCACCCAGCTCCCAGCTAGATCTGCCACCAGCCAAGGCTGAGCACAGCAGCAATGGTGATAGTGCCTCTGGAACAACAGATTTAAAAAGGAGAAAAAACTTATTGTGCAGAAGGAAGTGTGGTCAGAGAAGACATGAGTGAGAATACGTGAGAGAAGCAGCCCTGCAGACACCAAGGTCAGTGTAGAAGGACAGGAAGGAGCTGCTCCTGGTGCCAGAGCTGAGATTTCCCTGCAGCCCACGGTGCAGCCCATGGTGACACAGGACATGGCCCTACAGCCCCTGGAGATCCAGGGTGAGAGCCGATGGCCACTTGCAACGTCTGAGGGACCCCACGCAGGTGAATGCCTGAAGGAGGCTGTGGCCCTGTGGGAAGCCCATGCTGGGGCAAGGTCCTTGAAGGACCAGTGGAGCTGTGGAGATAGAAGTCTGCTCCCAAGGAGGTTTCCTGGCAGGATTTGTGATTGCGTGGGGAACCCACACTGGAGCAGTCTGCAGAATTGCTTCCCATGGAAGGGACCCACGCTGAGGTAGCTCATGAAGGACTACAACCCAGGGGAAGGACTCACATTGGAGAAGTCTGTAGAGGACTGTGTCCTGTGGGAGGAACCCCATAACAGAGCAGGGGAAGGGTGCAAGACATTCTCCCCCTGAGGAGGAAGGAGGGACAGACGCAAAGTGTCTCCCCTCACTTTGCACTGATGAGGGGAGGACATTGAGAATCAGGAATAAAGCTAAGCTGAGAAAAAAGAAAGGGTAGGTAGAAGGTGTTTTCAAGACTTGGGCTTACTTCTCATTATCTTATGCTAATTTGAATGATTATAAATTAAAGTAATTTATTCAATTTGAGTCTGTCTTGTCTGTGGTAGTATGTGGTTAGTGATCTCTCCCTGTCCTTATCCCAACCCACAAGTCTTTAGTTATATTTTCTCTCCCACGTCCAGTTGAGGAGGAAAGTGACAGAGTGGCTTTGGTGGGCACCTGATGTCCAGCCAGATAAACCCACTATAACCACCATTCCATTCACATGAAAATGAAAATATTTTCTCACAAACCTTCAATTAACTCTATGAATGCTTAGTTCTGACTTAGGGCTTTGATGTTGAGTTCTCATTGCTGATGGATTGAGGAGTTTGTCTGTTTATTTGTTTATGGGGTGTAACAGCTTTCGTTTATTACAAGTAACAACACTGAAAAAATGTGAGATCACAATAACAACATTTAGGTTTAAATTAAACAGTTATAATTAACTCAACATCATGCATACTTTATATCTTATATAGTTATAAATTTTAAATGGTGTAATTTGGAAAAATGATGATTTTTTCTCATAAATTTATAAACCAACATAAATCTGAAGTTTATACACCAATAGCTTAGGTTACCTGTTTCAGAATGGAACTTCTTCTGTTAAAGGAGATTTAACAGAATTAGTACCAAGTCTCATGTAGTCTTTCTTAGATTACAGTCATAATATAAAAACCCCATATTTTTATACCATCCTCCTCATTTTTATTTGCTTATAAGTTTTAGAATGTTACTAAGTAAATTTATGAAGCAGTATAAATATGTATGTTTTATATATTTTCTATTTTCCAATGAAAAGAAAGGGTACTTGTTATGAAAAAGGAAGCCACACTGACTTCTTTGCTATATTTTTAAAATTGATTATATTTAACTACATTTAATTTGCATAGTTAAAACACTTTTGCTTATCATGATAATAACAAAAGACTGTGTAACATACTTCAATTATATTATGTACATGCAATTAAATCAACATTTAGTGGAGTATTTAAATTAAGATTAAAGGTATTTGTTTTCAGAAGGAATAGTTAGCTGTCTCTCTGTCTGCTAGTAAGCTTTATAACCCTATGAAAATTTTAGACAAGAGTTTTTCCTTGTTTTCCAGATTTTTTTTCAGATTATTCCTTTTTTTTCTCTTTTTTTAGTTGATGTCTTCCTAAATTACCAAGAGGACATGAAATAAATACCTATGTGTGCATCTTTAAGATTATTAGTCAGGACTGCTTTATATTCTGAAAGCTCAATATTAGACATAAGGAACAGGACAAAAAGAATTAGAAAACACATGATGCTGTTATAGATATCGTATGGGTACTATTAATGACGTATAACTATTTTTTATGTAACCATATGGTTGTAAAGGTCTAATTTGAGAAAACTCTTATGTGGTACATACAAAATGAAGGAAATTATTTTCTTCCATTTACCATATCCCTGTCAATTAAAAAATATTTATTTGTTTTACTTTGTTAACTGGAACTTGTATTCAAATAGAGCAACTGCCATGTCCTTTGAGGCCTAAAAGGCTCTGCTAACCAGAACAGTGGAAACAGAATTTCAATGTCATTTTAAGATTTATTGGAACTCTAGTGTCCTGTATTTTACTGACAATTTAGTGAGAAAAATAACTCTTGTCTTGGTTCTCCTCTGTCCAGTGCTTCCATTTCAAAACTGAGTTTGCCAGGCTTGAAGGTCTTTTTGGACATACTTTAACAGCTTGATGAAAATTGTGATGTAATTTCTTCAGGCATGGTCAAATTTAGTCTGGGGTGATTCCTCTCCAAAAGTGCATACAGGGTCAAGCTTGATGGTAACTGACACTGGGAGGAGAAAGTTGCTGTGGTTTGAGCCCTATAGAGCTTTTGCAACCATCCAGTTTCTGTCAGTGTCCTTTGCTGATGCCCAGATATTTCTGTATCTGCAGTGAAGGGGAATGCTAATGGTACCAAGGAAATCAATAGGGTACTTTTCATATGGGCAGCTGTCCCTGAAAGACTCAGAGACAGAAGAAATTAAGAGTCCGTGGCTAAACAGGAAACCTTCTGTCCATGACTAAATAGGGAACCTGGCAGCTAAGAGGCAACCCATCATGGACCTGGTTGCTTTCTTATATGAAGATTTAAATTATTATTTTTCAAAATAATGTAAAGACCTTTTCTGAATAGGTGTAACATTCTCTATGACTACTCTTCATAACTTCTTCATATGTAAGTCAGCTCAAAAATGTCTTCCTTTGATTTAGTAGAGAATGTGTTCATTTAGTTTGTTTCTTGTGAATCTGAATTAATCTTGTAGATTTTTTTTAGTTTTTCTTTAGGCTTTGGTGCAAATGATAAATAAATAGCAACTTCCCAATTGCAGAGATTAGATATGCTCTGATATAATAGCATTAGCTTGGAAAATAATGTAATTAGCATTACATAATGTCAGTATGTTTAAGTAGTACAGCTCCAATCTCCTGTGATTTTTCATTATTAACTTTCTGCTAAAATAATTGTGTCTGGATGAAAATACTTCTCCATTCAGCAAGTGTTTCTCTGCATTGTCCAAAATGAACAGGTCATAAATAGAACTTCACATCACCATGAACCAGCCATAACCTGAGTTGCTGTGAGCTGTATGTTAATGCTACAGGGCCTGAAGGAGGATTAAGAAGCTCTGACATGATTCTTCTTTGAGGACTTAAATACCAATTTTTCTCATAGAATGCCACTGGACCCTGTCAGAGACAGTCATTCAGTTCCTTGACCTCTTTGGAGACTTAAGTCAGAAGACAAATTTCAACAATGCCACTATCTCTATCTTCCTGCCAGCATGGAAAATCACCGCAGCTCTGAAATCCTGACAGGTCAAAATAGAGGAAAGTACTAAATGTTGTCTTTGGGCAATTCACGTGTAATTCCCTTCGGCTGGAATATCAACCATCCTGCATTTTCTGAGGGTCATACTATAGATCTTATCTATAGATTTCTGAGATCTGTAAATTTCTGAGGATAATTATCCTTGAGTGTCTTGTGACACTCTGTATGCTCAAATCACCTGCATAACAGTCAGCTTGACATAGAACTTTGAGGAAAACCAGAGAACAAGAATCATCTGCTAAGCTTGCCCTTGGTCTGTGACTCCACATCTTGAAGTAACCTTTTGAGATGTGTTCCTGATCTAGCTCTCCCTTAAAAATCATGCTTCAGGATAAACAGGGTGAAAACAAGCTCCTTCCTGGTCCTGAAGAGGTGGAAGTATATAGCCTAGATTCACTCCTAACTGTATTCTTGAATCTGAACTTTTTTAAGAATGAGAAGAAAGCAATGACAACATGGCATTGTATCTCTCTTAGAAAATACTGTTCTGGATTAAATATCTTAAATTTTATTTTTATATTATAAGCATGAGTCTCCAAAATATTCAGGTTTTTGCTTGAATTGTTAGTCATACTGAATGTCTAAAAGAGAGAAGTTACATGAAAATCAGCAGTAATAACAGATTTACATACTAAAGGAAACTAAAGGAGAAGCATAATACTAATAATTCAAAGGATTAAAAGAAAGATTAAAACCAGAACTAGTGTTGACTGAACAGAAAGAATTTCCAAAGATTACTTCATATTTCTTTGTAAGAAGCTCACTCATCTCAATTAGTTTGCTATTAAGACACATTAAAATGTTTGCAAAGAACATTTCTAAGAGTATACCATAACCTTTGAAATTTATAAGGATACTAAGAAATGACAGGCACATATCTAATATTTTTGGACAGGAAGAGAAATGTCAATATGTATTTCAGAAACAGGATAGTAATATGATGGACTCCTCGTGAAATCCTTAACCCCTATAAATTTAAACCACATGGTAATATCTTGTTACATTTAAGTAAGTTATAAAAAAAATCTATAACTTAATATACTATTAAACAAAAACAGTCAGCAAGATTAAAAAAATTCATGTAAAACATGGGCATGAGTTTATCCCTTTCTTACTCCACATTGTATGGTTGTTTGAAATGATAATTTTCTTTTTTACTGTCCTTATGGTAGGTTGTTGCTTTTAAACACCTCACTTACAGTAGGTGCAGTATCTTACTTAAAGTTATTTCCCATTTAACGACAATATAGTCAAATGCATTGACATATATAGCTCATTAGTTCTTTGGAACATGAACCATTATTTTTCATTTTTATATAATGAGCTCCTAACATTCTATGTGATATTTGAAGGTCCACACCAGTCACCAGTATGCTGCATTTGAAAATAAAAAAAAAAAATTGGTAAGACAAAATTTGACCCTTTAAAAACAGTGTCTGTGATCACTCCTACCCTAATCTGATGATTCTTCATCTTTCATCTAACTTCAGTCTATATGTATATCTGAAAGGCAACTTGGAGGGGTGATTCTGAGAACATCCCAGGTGTACTCAAATATTTGAGATACCCACTCTTCTAGAAATATGTAGTGGTGCTACCAGAGTGGTTCTGGGAGATCTTATCTGTGAAGAACAGAACAGTTTTAAGGAAGAACATAGATCTTACCCACAGTCTCTCTCAATTCTCACATAAGTTCAGATTTATAGAGCAATCACCAGGACATTTTGGTCTTTGAATTTTAATTAACCATGTGTCTTTTACATGGGTAAGTACTTTCAGAAGTACTTAAGTAGTGGAGTGTTTAAAAGAGAACAACTGTTCCTCTGTCTTAGAACCCATTTGGTTGATAATCAAGGCCATCAATCCTTATTTACAGCTCGCAGGTCCCACTGCTGAGCAAACTGGTGTTTCACCCTTGTACCTTTGGGTCTGACCTCCTGGTACTCTCAAGGCTGTGGGTTCTGCCTTACTGTATGTGTTTATGGGGGTTTGGTGCAGATTGAGCACATATGTAGGTAGCAAACCACCTGATCATCTCTACTTACTGTGTTTCCTTTTCACCATGGAGAGGTTTGGGATGTGCACCTAATCTGCTCCAGGCACAAATGGGCATGCCTTCTGTGGGACTGGCTGAATTAGAAAAATAGTATGTGCACTATGGATTTGGGGTCCTCCATAGCTGTTATTTTACTCTATAATCCACTCCAGCTGTTTGTATTTTCTTTTTTTAATAGGTATTTCCATTTTTTTTTTTTTTTTNTTTTTTTTTTTTTTTGGGTAACAATCTGTAACTTCTACATTAGTCTATCTTTCCTTTTTTTTTTGGTCCAAAGTCAGTGCTATTTACAGCAGAGCAGTGAACCTTCCCTGTGTTTTACTCTCTATCTGCATCAGACCTTCCCCGGTATGTCAAAAACCCCATTTCTGATTAGCCAAAAGAAGGGTCAAGTTTCAAATCTGGTACCCCAGAGGACTAGCAGGGATCAGCTGACATTCCTGAGAATATTATAGGAAGCAAATGACCTTCCTTTTTCTGTCTTAAAATGCATACAACTAGGAAAAATAAACATCAAAGTGGTTGAAGTGACTCTACTTGGTGTTTAACAGTCTGCACCATAGGCTGTCTGAGCCTCATTGAAACTGATCTTCTTGTAAGCCAAATTAAGACACAATTAATTTAATCATTCTGAACTTGCTATTTTATAAGCATCACTGTCATTATTATTGGTCTTTGGGTTTCCAGTGTGTTTCGAAGGAAAAAGCAATTGTCTTTTTGCCAGCATTAACACACCTTTGAAGAAATATCATGAGAAACAAGAGTTTTGGTCAACTTCAACAGAGAAGCATAAACAAAAGAGTGGCATGTCAGTATACTTATACTCAGGAGAAGAGATGAAGTGTTGTTAAACCTCGAGTGCATTTTTAACTGAAATTGTAAATTTTTTTGCCACATTATTTACTGCTACAGCTCTATTTTCTAGTTTTAAAATGGTATTTTAAGGTAGAGCAAAACTAGCGGAAAATGCCCAGAGAAACCAATGATAACAATAACTGGAAACATGTGGGAGTGTTCATAGAAGTTTAACTATCTCTATGCTCATGCTTCCCTTTTTTCTCTAGGCAAAACTTAATTTCAATATATTTAAAATTCCTCTACAAATTAGTAAACACCAAGAACAATAAAAGTAAGAATTCTTTTAAATGCAACTCAAAAATTAATAAATGTGAATGAAAAATTTAAAGATTTAATTACACTGGCTCTCATGGCACAACATCACACTTGCATGAAACAAGGGAAAATCATTAAATGAAATCCCAAGTATGACAATTTGACCAATTAATATACTTTGTGCTTTTATTTTTCTTGTTTTGTTAGGCACATATACAAAATTATACTTTGATAAATTTATAGTATTTTGTTTTCCTTATTAATTTTTTAGAAAGTATTATTATTGGGGAGTAATAAGTAGCAAATGAGCAAAAAAATTGTTAAGAGAAAATGTGCATCATTTGAAACTATTTTTCTGTAAGTGACATAATTCTGTTCCTTTATATTCTGCTTTCCTTGTTATACAATGTTGGAGCAATAGAAATCTTACTAGTGAATTGTGCTGTTATTAGTGTTATTCCAGGTGGTAAATGAAGTCCTGCACACACAAACAATAAAGAACAGCTGATATTACTAATATTCACTGCTAACAGTAACTTTTAGGAAATTAATATTTCTTTTCCTTTTGTTTCTTTGCCCTGCCTTTTGCTATTTCTCTCACATCCCTGTTACTGACCTGATTGCCACATATAAAAAGCAATTAGCTCCCAATTAGTCCATTCTTAGTTGTTGAAATATATATCTTTTAAAATAAAACTTGCAACAAAAAATGGCCATGGTTTCACCTAATAATTGGTTTCTTCTTAAATAAAAATGACTTCTACATGGATCAGGGGGTTTGTGAGACTTTCAAATCAGTTTTCAGCATTTGTTTGCTCCAGCTACAAAGCTCTTTAATGTCTTGGGTTCTGCCACAAGTAGGTGGGCAAAGGCTTTTATCCTGTTCTGTAGTACTACTTCCAGTACAATCTTACTCCCTGCAATTTTTCTGCCAGTTTTCTCTCTAGGTAGACAGTATTCATCTTTTACTTGATCTATCTCTGCTAAGGATTTGCTTACTTCACTGTAATAAAACCTTGGACAACAAAAGTACTAATCTTGACCCCAACCGTATTAGTTACAGAAGGATGTTTTCCTAGTGCAGGGTAAAGCCTGGACTATGGACTTATGGACTCCTGTGGATACTGTTACATTTGTAAAAAACACTCTAACTTTATACTCTCCTATAGTTTTCCAGTGAATTGATCACACAAAAGTTCTTCAATGATTGAGTTCAATAAAAGCAGGTGAAAGCTGGTAGTACTTGGATTAATGTAAACCTAAAGCTGAGGGGGGAAAAAACCCAACAAAAATCTGCCTACCAAAAAAAAAAAAACCCCAATGAACCAACGAACAAAAATCCCCACAGAAAACCAAAAAACAAAACCAAAAGACCCTCCTAAACCAAACAACAAAATAAATCACAAAAACTCAACCCAAACTAAACAAAAAGCCAAAACCAACAACAACCACAAAAAACCCCAACCAAACAAAAAACCCCCACAAACAGTCTAACAAACAAACGCCAAAGAAACCCCAAACTTCCAGGGATGAAAAATTGTATGAGACAAAATGAAAATAAATAATTTTATCAAAACTTGCAAGGCTGTATAAAACCCTAATGAATATCAAGCTACTCTAACACCCCCAATAACTTGCAAATGCCTAAAACGGGTCTTTTCTCTTCTTGCTTTGTGACATAAGAATTCACTTCACAGCTGTGGTCTATTACCTTAGAGATCATGCTAACAGTTGGGACACAATAAACCTCTGATGATAAAGGGTGTAAGTGTTATCACATCTAACTATAATAGTGTGAATGGTCTGACTATAACAGAGCAAATGACCTGACAGCTCCTACCCACTGAGCACTGCCACCCATCACCACTTCACCAGCAGCAGGCCAAAGGACAAGAAAATTCTCATTCTGCGTACAGTACCCCTTGGGAAAAGCACAGTCCTATTAATTTACTGGTGGCAGTGAGAGAACAGTTGTCAAAGTGCCTGGAACCAGACCAGCAGACTGTTGACTTAATTATGCCAGACAACAGAGCCAACATTTTAAAGCTGTGAAAGATGGCAATTTTTCACACTTCACCTTCCCTCATTTCTTGTCCTGATAGCCAGACTTAAACAATTCAAGTAATTGAAAATATTAAATATACAAATTATCCCTATATCTCTTCCAAATGTAAAACAAAATAAACCCTCACAGGCAGAATTAGGTTAGTAAATAGAAACTTTAGTTAGTTTCTATATTTACTTTAGTCAAACATTCAGTTTGAATACATAATGCTACTATTCAAACAATGATTCCATAAGTTTAAAGAAATAATGCACATGCTCTACTTTTTAGATCCCACCTTCTGAGTGTTACAGGCGTGTAGCCACAGATTGATAGAAGCTAAGTAGAAAGTAAAATTCTCACACATTTTGATCTCATGCATCTGTATTTTTCAGGCTTTTTTTGGTTGAACTTATGCAAATTTTCAATATTAACTTCTAATATGTGCTCTTAAGTTTACTTATAAAGGCTGATGTTGCAGGNCCTGCACTCCTTCCTCATAGGATGATTGTACCCTCCCCCGCCCCCTCATGTTGGTATATGTGTAACTGTGACACACGGTGCCAATGCTTCCCTGGCACGATCCTGGTGCCCGACTAAACCATCTGGGAAGCCCCTCCATTTGTCTCTCCTTCCTCAGTGCGCCTGTACCATCGGTGTGTTGGGTGAAACCGATACAGGACCTTCGCCAGCCCTCCCATACACCCGAAGCAGCTTGGCAGCCCCTGGAACCATGAGCGGACGCCCAATGTCCCTACCGGCGGCATTGCGGCAGGCTGAGAAGTTCATTTTTCCCTCTGTAACTGGGTAAAATAAAGGTTGCTTCAGTTTTTAAGTGTCTTCTTCTCGAAGGGCTATGTTACCAGACCAAATATTAGATTTGTTGATAACTGGCCTGAGAATTTTTTTCCTGCGTAATGATACATAATTTATGTATAATAATAATAATTTCTAGTATCATATTTTTATAACTAAATCGTTTATAAAGCTCATCAACTAACCTACAGTATACATTTGTATCGTACTTTCCATCAGCATGTCTCATTTTTATTACAAAATATGTATGAGGATCTCAGATGGGAGAATAAAATTGGTACCAGCCTTGTGCCATATTCTGATTTAAAAAATCTATCATAACCTGTATATAAATCCATCTGCAAGTAATTTTGATCTGATATTTTGTTGATGAGAGTTAAACATGCACTGTATAAGTTATTCAAACTGTTTCTTAATATATGTACCACTTTTCTGAAGCCTGATTCAAATCAAATTTTTCACGTACACAATCAGAGTAATGATTTCTACCCATTGGCACAAATAAATCTTTGTTTAACTATTTTCAAGATTTCTTGGCTTTGTTAAAGATGTTGTCTTGGGTTCAAAATTCTTCCAACAGAAATTCAACAACTCAACCAAGTAGTAGCTTGTTCTTCTGGGCTTCTTCAGTTACTATCAATACTTTGATATACTGGAACTTTAAATTCATGTTTCATGATTTCATTTCTAAGTATGGAAATGGTGAAAGATTACTGGGTCAAAGCAGGAGGTGCTGACTCATTTGTCTGATAATATCTTTGTTGGTTCTAGCTAAGGCTGGTGGTAGATTTAATTTTAAAAAACACATCTTATTCCTTTTAGAAGCAAGAAGGAAATGAATCACCAGTGGACAGCATTTTCTCTATGCTGACTTCTGCTTATAAATAACCTATATCATGCAACTCCTAACTCTGTGTTCTTGTTACTAAAATAATGATATTTCATGAATTCAGAGTTGGCACCCAAAACCACAACACAGTTGAAGCACAGATATCTTTATAAAAGTAGAGTGAAAAGGGTTTATTCATGTCCAGTTCTTCTGAACTGGGATGTCTGAAAAGGTCTAGAGAGAGAGAGAGAAGACTGAGACTTAGGAAATAGTAGAATTTGAATTTAGAATGGGTTGTAGATGTTCAGATGTTCACCTGAACTTGAGGCAACTAGACTACTCAAGCCTATTGTGGAGTTGAAACATATGGTTCAGTGCTCCTTAGCATTGCTTCCTGAATCTCTGCTCTCTCCTCCTAGTCTTAAATGTTACTTTAGAGAAGACATTGGATCACCATGGTTCCATGAAACCCTATTCTAACCATATTTCATTTTAAAATGGATAGGAATTTCTTACAAAAATATTTGAAGTAGTAGATCTTTCTGGGCTTTCAAAGGATCTATAAGAGATTTTAGTCTGCATAAAATCTGAAAATAAATAAAATACTTCTATTGACTACTAAAGTTATTAGTTTTCCTTGGGAAAATGTCTTTAGTAGCTTTAATTTCTTTCAGAGCACTATATTTTATGTGACACGCGATTTGTTTAAAAGATATTGTCTCTTCCAATAAATGGAATTTACTTCCCTCTTGAATCAAGAGGAAAAGCTTAATTCAAATATATAGATATGAAATCTAGTAAAACGCTACATAGTATGGATGGAAAACAATTGTGGGGTCAAATATCTAAAGGACTGAGAAATTTTCTTGGAACAGGAAAAAAATACACAAAATCAAGTTCTTCCAAATCTCTTCTGTGAAAAGTTAGTAAGCCATCCATTTGCATTGAGAAATCCTATTTCATGTAAGTTTGAGCTATGAGTGTTGACACTGTCTCTGTCTGGTTTCTTTTTCCTTCACAAAATTCTGATATATGAACATGTACCTATTACTCTTCTAAATAAAGCCAAAACAGGTACAAAAAGATAAAGTTGAATTTCATAAATAAAATGCAACGACACGGGCTCTCACACCTCCACCTCATGAATGGCCACATTAATGCCGTGATCAAGATATGAAAGTTTAATTGGAGAGTTTCACCATTGTTTTTGGTGGGTTTTTTTTCCTGAAACAAGTTACACTGCAATTATATAGTTTCAAAGCAAGAATTTTAAACTTTGAAATTTCAAGTCATTATTGGTAAAATATTATCTGATCTGCACACCTCTATGGATGCTCAGATAAATGGGAAATAATATGAAGTAGGAAATAAAACAGGCAGGTTGTATGGGGGTAGGTAGCAAGAAATATAATAAAATTTCAGTATTTTAATAAAATAAATAATAAAGGCTAATATTTATCTCCAGTGAAGCTTGCAATTATTTCTAGTGGATGAAGAATAGAAAGAAGAAGAGAATATTGTGTATTTAGAAATAATACAAGCAAATTACATTTGATCTACGGCTTGAGGTTCCTGGAAAGCTGCAGGTGGATGTGTAAGCTGGATATTAAGGTACCTGTTAAGACAAATATTAGGATTTTTACTTAAAGGAGTTACAGCATGGATAATAACAAAAAAATCTGAAAAAAACCATCATAAATAATGATAAATTATATTTGATTGCAATTGTAAAGAAGTGGAATTATTAAAAATTATTCTTGCTTATGCAGTTTTGCCTGACATTTTATTTAATCATCTTCAGTCTTAAATATATTTTTGGTGTTCACTGTTTGTTGGGTTTCTTTTATTGAATATCTATATTAACACAGAAACAGATAACTGTTTTTTTAACCTCCCCATAATTTTAACAAGAAAAAAACACTTTCCAGTCAGTCATTTGTTGTTTTGTCAGCTCCCACTCAGATTATAAAGATGTCATTCTGTTGTTCCCGTGTAGCATAGGCTGTAAGTAAGCATCAGTCAGTACTTTCCGTGGTGGAATTCCTTCCCACACAAAGGTCTGGCACAGAGACTAGGCAGCACCTACATTTGTTTAACTGTATTCTAAGGACATGGAGAAGTTTTACATGTTTTATAATGCTGGTAATGTCTGTCTACAAAGGAAGGAACTTCACAAAGAAACCATCTGACATCTGTCCTCCAAAAATTGTTGTGTATCATTCAGAATGCTGTTTTTGTTCTTTAAAGCATGCCATGTTTAGTTGCTGTACATTTTCAAGTCTCTCTTTCCTGTTGCCTGCACTTAGGCAACCTGGGAAGAGCAGAGAACCAGGATGTTGATATTGGCAATACCTTATATAGTCTGTAGAACACAGGAAAGAATGACTGGGCATGCATGGTTATACTTTCTAGAAGTGTGCAGTACAGGATTAGGGGATAAGCAGAAAGGGTTTAGAGCACCATACTCAATCTGCAGGATTTCTTAGAATCTAGAAACATGAGACATATCCATCGTTTAAAATGTTCTTAAGCCCCTTTTTTATGGGCTGATCATTGTCCATGAGGCTGAGCATTCATTTTCTTACAAACAGCACTGGGGCACCTTAAAAAATCTATGCCCCTTATTTTTCTGAGACATGAGTGATAGGAGGTTAATTTGAGTCTGTCTAGTCTGTTCCAGTTTTTGAGAGCTACTTTCATTATAACATTAAAACACACACAATAAGAACTCTCATAAAACAAACAGAAACCACCCCCCACCCCCCAAAAAAAACCCCCACACTAAAAAAATAAACTTTTAATTCCAAATATTCTGTCACTATAATACAATATAAATACTCAGTTATATGGTATCCATTAATCTTATTTCTTCTTTTTCTTTCCATTGGACACATTGGTAACATGTCCTGAGGTTTTGTTTCCAAAATTTTAAGCAATAGAGCAAAGTGATATTTGTGATTTTAACTGGAGACTTCCTAGAGTAAGAGTTAAAGGCCAGGATAGAGCAGGGCAGCTGAGTTAGTTCTAGAATTGTGGGCAATTGGATCCAGCCCTATTTGATACAGACATGCCAACACTACAAATACATAAACGTGTTTGACTCTGTATCGGAATCTGGCTTGGTGTTGCTAAATCTGCAGCCAACACACATAGTGTGATACTGAATGGACTCTGAAGAAACAGGATCATTTTTTAAGGGCAAAATCCGTGACCAGCTTATACATTGATCCTCAAAATAAATACCTACTTCATTGCTTATGGTAAATTATTCTGAAGACTATTGCAATCGGAATAACATATGTCTAAGTGTTTGAAACATTTGTTGAACTTTATAAGATGATATTCATCACATTCAGCTGTACTCTGTAAAACAAGTGATGGAAAAGTTATTGTGAAAACAGTGTGATTTGCTTCTGAGGCTAAAGGTCACCAAAGGACCATCTGATTTGCTACAGAAAGAAAGGGAAAATCCAGAAAGGCCTATAAAATAAAGAAGAAAATGGCATGATGAAAAAATTGAAAGAGACAGAAGATGCTCCTTCTGAATTCAGTTCAGTTCTTCTTGATGTCTTTGAATCTAGTAACCAATAACATGCTGAAATGAGGGGCAATTGCTTGCTTTGTGGTAAAATCATTAGATATATATGAGAAGTAGATAGAAATAAATATTAGGAAACTATGATAGATTCTCTAGTAGATTACATTAAATTTACAGCCCGTTGGAAAAGGGTTTAGAACTGTAGGATGCTTGCCAAGACCATGGCAAGATCTTCAGGTGAGTGAATATAAAGTGATATAGGTTTTGGCAGCTGACAGGAACTAACAGCTGCTCTGCAGTCTGACAAACTGGCAATTTCAAAATGTTTTAGTATCAGAGATCTTCTACAGAGATCTTCAAACAGGCTGAACTGTCATCTGGAAAACTCAAAATCAGCATCAGGGTCAACAGGATTTGAGTGGAAAGTGTGGAAAATCTTGGAAAATAATTTAGAAGGCAAGCCTGCAAGATATTTGCTTTAGCTACTATTCTCAGAAATTAACAAACCAAAGAGAAGTTGTCAACGTGAAATGTCAAATGGAAAATGGTCAGCCGTGACACAGTACAGAAAAAAATTATTCTGATTCTTACTGATACAGAAAACAAACTGATTTCAAATCTTCTCAGCGAAAAAAAAACTTGTTCAATAGTACTCATCTTTTTCTGAAAGCCAGACAAAGAAAAATGGACTATTTATATATTCATTTGTAAGGGTTGCTGTTGAGGAAAGATAAAAACTATACTGAAGCACTGAAAGATTCAAAAATACCAAGGCATGAGCTATACCAATTGGCTCCAATTATCTTGTCCATGCCAGCAATTCTAGGGAGTGTTGAATTAGCGTTTCCAGGTTTTCTCATTCCAAAGATTGAATATGAAGGAGGCAGTCTTGAATTATATAATGTTAGTGAAACCAACAAATTTTAGAAATTTGTAATACCCTTAATAAATCATAATATAAAACTATTGTCATAAAAATCCATTCCTAGTCCTACTGCATAAAACATGATCATACAAGTGTTGATATTGATAATTCCTGTTACCTATCTTTTTATTTAATTAACTAATTCTCTTGCTTACATGAACCATGAGTGTTCATTTTCCTTTTTTTTCCCCTGGTTTTTATTGGTTGTGTGGTTTCCATTTATTTTTCTTATTCAATATGTGATTTCTGATGCTCTTATCTATTAAACACTATTGTTTATTTAAGATACAGTCCAATCCCTTACATGGCCATGCCCTTATTTAAGCTTCAGTCTCATGATAATAGAGCAGTCTCAAAATATATGACTTGTGATACTTGCTGTTATCACCACTTTCTTGTATTAAATGGTAAAAATGAATGAATCTAAATTTCTCATCCTAAGTGCTAGTTACAGAAATGTTCTTGACACAAACTCAGCTGCTACCAGTATCGCAAATGGATTTCCTTCCGTCAGTGTGAAGCACTTAAAAACTTTGGGGATGAACCCAGCTTGATATTCAGTGGTTCTTGATCTAGACCAGGAAAGCTCTAGCTACAGCTGAACCTGTACTTCAATTCATTTGGAAAACAAGCCAACAGGCAAAAAAACCCCAGTCTTTTTTCAACTCTTGCTATAGAAATTCCCTTTTCCCTCTAAATATGTGTGTGTATGTAATAATAATTAAGGAAGTATTGCAATTAAACACCAATTTCAGTGTTTCAGTGGATGAATGTGCAAATTACTTGTATGTGTACACTGGGAAATTAGAAAATTATGTGTTTTACAGTCAGTTTAATATTTTTCAGGTAAGTTGTTTTTGTTTTTTGTTTTTTTTTTTTTACTATGTGTCCTAGATGGTGATTTCCTGGGGTTTAGTGTGCATCACTATGAACAGCCTTGCTGCTCCTAGACTAGTTTTTAAGAGTAATAAGTGGAAGGTATTACTGTGTTAACAGCCAAGATTGTTTAACAATAACTTCATTTACTTCAAGCAAACAGTATTTCTGGGATCATGTTGCTCCTTTTCATGAGTTTAGATTTATCTCACGTTAATTCATACTATTCCTACTATCTCTTCGCAACAATGTAATGTTTATGGAAAAAGCTAGCTGTGAATGTTTGAAATCTGTAGCTAGCTCTTACAGTTATCTTAAATTGCAATAATTTTCAAATTAAAAAATATAAACAAATTACACACATTAACACGGAAAGAGTAGCAAAGGAAAACCAAACACGCATGCAGAAGCACACACAACTTAATAGCTGGATTGCACGTAGCATTTTTAGATTTGCAATTTTCCTAGTAAAGGCAAAATTGTCATTAACAGTTTTATCTTAGAATTAATTGTTTTCCAGCTACTGGCATAAATGAAAGAGTCTGTTTAAAGAAATAAAATTATTGCTTAAGAATAGAATTCACTATGGAATTAGATTTGTTGAACAAATTTCATATAACATTTGAAATATCCCACAAACAATAAGAGATCCCTTCCCATGCTGCTCTGTCAGCATCTACTTTATCATAATTTACAAGGAGAATTGCAGATGTCTCCAATATTTGGATAAATGAGGGTATTTGATGGCTGGCCTTATTCCCTAGATCATGTTACAGAAAGCAGACAGTACCCCTTCCCCAGCGTAATTGTTACTTTCATGGGCAGACCAAACGTGTGGTAGAACAGAAGTTCAGGTTTGAGCAGGGCAAACTTTTAAGGAGGGAGTTTGCTATTACACAATTGAGTGATAGGCAAAATCCACAGACTTTTTTGTTTTTAAACACCCACAGGCAGATTTTTATTTTTGTTTTTGAGTTCACTATTTTAAAACATAAATTGATAGATGTGAATGAGCATGTTTCAGGCAACAAACAGGCAAGCAAAAAGTTATGAACCATCGCATATGCGCAGTAAGTTGATCGCAAGAATCTGTGGTGTGCAAAGTAATTATTAGCTAAAGGTGAAAGAAAGATCAGTTACACACTATTTTCATGTTGGAGATCTCAGTAACCCTATGGCTTCCCATTTGTTAAAGAATGCTGATTCTTGTTGTCTCTGATACAGGACACTAAAATAATGGATAAAGAATTGGCATTTCTTCTAAAACATACCAAGCTCATTCACTCCTTTCCCTTCTATAAACACATCTATACACCCACTGTTTCTGGGAAGTGTTCCAGCTACAGTGAATTCAAAGTGAGGAATATACACAGTTGGGTGGCTTGTAAGGTGGTTGGCTAAAGATTAAGCAGAGAAAGAAAGAAAAGGAAACAGAAAATGAAAGTCAAAAGAAGGCAGAAAAAGCAAGGAAGCTCTCAAAAAGAACGGGGATCATGTTTTAATGCAAGAGATTAGAGTAAATTCTTGCTGACAGAAGAGATAAGATGGGTTTGGAGAAAAAAAAGACGAAGAGATGTAAAAACCAGGAAAAATTGGAAATAAACATGGAACATTACATATATAGGTGAGAATTGTCCCTTTATATCTATTTTTCTCTGTGTATGTTTTTAGTTTAGTGTTTCTTTTCCTTTAGTTACCTTTTATTATTTTTTTCTTAATCATCTGACTGAATTTTCTAGGATTATTCCTTAGGATGTTATGGACTTCCTAGGTATGACTCAGAACTATGACTCTGAGCTGACTCTGAATCATTCTTCCCAACAGTGTAGGCAATCTTCTCTATGCATCCTTATGGAAAGAATTTGACTCTGCAATATCATGCTTTCTCCATTAGCCTGAAATTTTTGAAACCTGCAAAACTGTAGAGTATTTTCATAAAATAGATATAGATACATAATTAAGAGAATATTGATGAATTCTCATAAGAACTTATAAGAATTCTTAAGATTCTTTGCTAAGGCAAAAGCAGTTAGCAAAACTAGATTGGTTTTCTAGGTGTTCAAACACTCAGAAAAGTCTTTAGACTTCTAGAGATCTGGTATCTCATGATACTGTATTAGGAATATTGTATCTAGTTCAAATGGCTTGAATGCACATAAGAATATTTTACTTTCAATAGTCAACTATTCGGTCACACTCAGTCTTATGAGAACAGTGAAGAACAGGTGTCCAGGTGTCATGTCTGTTATAAGTAATTGCGGCGAAAAACTGGCCAGAACCCAATTGCAATTAATTTAAGATTTATTAGCAAGCAACAGTAAGCAAAACCGTACGGGGCAGCCGGGAAATCTCTGTTCTGCCAACGGTTCGCGCCGAGCCCCAGAAAGTCCTATCTTTTATACTCTTCTCCTTCCGGGTCTGCGTGTATCTTCTGCTGGGTTCTGCGGCTGCGCGTCCGTGTTGCTAGGGGGTCTTTGCCTCCTGGTGGTCGTTGGGCTGAAGGCTCGAGGTCTTCCTCACACCTTCCCTGGATTTTACGCAACCGAGGAATGATACATTGTTTCCCTTTTCGGCTGCAGGTGCGATAGCATTCTTCCTGGCTCCCGCAAGGTCAGTGATTTACACAAAGCATTTAACCAACCCAAACAGTCTGGTTAACAAACTTTATCATATCTTTAGTGCATTCCATACCCTAATCCTAACTATAGACATCTTGTGAAGGAATCCTAACTATAAACAGCATGTAAAGTGGACACACACACTACTTTGATCACTTTCTGTTCTCTTATGACCGGTTTAAAAGAACAAATATTATATCTAACTTATCACAATGTCTGGTGAATATTCATTTAAGGATTCCTGTTTTACATGAAGAAGAAAGACTTCTGTTTAAAAAAAAAACAACATAGGATCATCCCATCTTGATAATTTTATGAAAAGAATATAGAAATTTATTAGTTAGCAGATAAAATAAAGAAGAAATACCCAAGAAGAAGTCCCATATAACCAGAGCTGGTTGTTCCAAGAAATTTTTTTTGTCTTTTTATAGGTATATCTTTCATTTGAATGTTGTCATGTGCCACTCAAGTAGTGATATCAGTATGGAAAAACTGATGCATCTGTTCTGACAGGATTTTACTCCATTTACTGCAAGTGTCTAATCCATATCATCTGTCTAGTAGGTGGAAGCTTTAGAAATCCCTTACAAAAATCAAAAGATTTTGTATGAGCTTTCTCACAGCTTTTTTTCAGTGATAGGGATAAAAAAGTTAGCTACTGGGATTATCTGTAGCAATCTGGCATCTGATCCAGTGGGAAAACCATACAAATTACCATGTTATTTTTAATATTTATGTAGTGGAAGGAATGGCAGCAGTAGAAAATTTAGTTCTGAACTGACTATTTGAGATAAATTATGAGAGACAGACACTGATATATTACATCGCAGTGTACCTCAAGTTTGGGTATTAGGTGTGCATATATTATAAATAAGATGCTTTCAAAGCCAAAAGCCATAGACAAATTTATATATCTGGAGAAGATGGAATAAATATGGTTATAAATCCATGCTCCATCACAGGTGGAAGCTATTAGTAGCTTCCTTGATATTGGATGAAAGGCAGTGTGTCTCTGCAGTGTAAGAAAAATCTGTTTATGTCTGTTTTGAAGAATATGAAAAAAAATTTTGAGAAACTTACCAACTGTGTTATTGCAAACAAAACATGTCCATGAAGCTAGAAATTTTGAAAATGTGCAGATTTTTTTACTCAAAGATGGTATCAGTAAATAACAAGATAGTACACATTAAACCATTCCAAGGTAATGCACATTAAAAATCTCCCCTGACTTCATTCTTAATGTTCCTTCTGGAAAACTACTCTTTCCATTTATCTTCTCGCTCTGGATGCTACCTGTAGTGATACTTAAAAGGGAAAAGTTCTGCACTCTTCTGGCTGAGAAAGAAATCAGAAAAATCAACCTCAATCAGAAAAAGAAGGTAAGGACACAGTTCTTATATGATACAGGCAAGAAGTCCTAGAGAAAAACTGTTTATGTTGTCACCAGGACTTGAACAGTGACGGTGAACTGCACTGAGAACCTAGTCACTCAATAAAGGACTTTTTCCACTAAATCAGACATGTAACCCGTGAAGAAGAATTCCATGTCCAACAATTTTCAAAATCTGCAATGTCTTTTTAATTTTTTTTTAATTCTCTTCTATAGGCAAGGTTGAGCTATAGGTAACTGTGACTTATGGCTAAGGTTAAGCATAAACAAGTCCTTTAAGCTTACATGAATGAGTGAATCCTGATATTAGGTTCGTTCTGCATACTGAGGATAGGTATTGTCATACAGGGAGATCCTGAACCACGTCCAACCTTGCTAAGGTTCCCTTCTGTATTGGCTTTGTATGGCCAGGTTTTGCTAGCGGAAGAGCTACAGGGATGATTTTTGTGAGAAGCTTCCAGAAGCTTCCTCCATGTCCAGCAGAGCCAATGCCACTCAGCTCCAAGATGGATGTGCCTCTGGCCAAGCCTGGGCCAATCAGAAATGGTGGTAACACCTCTGTGATGATATATTTAACAAAAAAAGAAGAGACATATTGTGCAGACATAATTGTGGCCACAGAGGAGTTGGGTGTGAATATGTGCGAGGAACAACTCAGCAGACACCAAGATCAGTGGACAAGGTGGTGAAGGAGATACTCCAGGTGCCCAAGATAAGATTCCCCCACACACCATGGTGAAGACCTTGGTCAAGTAGGCTGTCCCCCTGCTGTCCATGGAGATCCATGGGGATGCAGGGATCCACCTGCAACCCGTGGAACACACCCACACCAGAGCAGGTGGATGCCTGAGAGGAGGCTGTGAACACACTGAAGGCCCATGCTGGAACAGGACCCATGCAGGGACCTGCAGACCCATGGAAAGAAGAGCCCATGCTGCTGCGGTGTGCTCCATGGGGGCACCGAGCATCCGTCCGTGGTTCCAGGGGGTGCCAGGCTGCTCCAAGGCACGGGTGAGCTGGTGAAGTTCCTGTAGGGGTTCACCTTGTCCACCGATGGTCCAGGCGTGCATAAGAAGGAGAGACAAGCGGAGGGTCTTCCCAGATGGTTTATTCGGCACCAGGGTCGTGCCAGGGAAGCATCGTCATGGGAGGTTACAGTTACATAAATACAGACACAAGGGGGTGGGGGGAGGGTGCAACATCCAATAGAGGGGAGAGAGTTAGGTTTGAATTTGGCGGGCTTTGTGTAGGATTACACAATACAGAGCCCTCCATGGGGTGGAGAACCGATACCGGGGCGGGGGAGGGTACATAGCAAAGCCTGGCCATGAAATAGACCAAAAGTGGCCAGAGCACACTGCAACACCATGCTAGGGCAGGTTTCCTGTTAGGACTTGTAACATTTTGGGGGACCCATGCTGGAGCAGGTTGTGTATGGAGGACTGTACCCTCTAAAAGAGGGTTTGTGGAAACCAAAGCAGTTTGTGAAAAACTGTTGCCCATGGGATGGACTAATGTTGGAGATGTTCATAGAGACCTGTCTCCCATGGAAGGAACCCCACGCTGAAGCAGGGGAAGGACTCCCTTCCCTGAGAAGTGGCAGAAAGAGCGATGCACTGACCATAACCCCCATTCCCCATCTTCTTACACACTGGTGGGTAGGAGGTAGAGCTGGGAAGGAGGGAGGGGTGCGGGGAAAGTGTTTTTTAAAGGGTTTATTTTACTTCTCATTATCCTGCTCTGATTTTGCTCATAATAAATTCACTTCATATCTCTAGGCTGAGCCTGTTTTGCCCTTAATGGTATTTGGTGAGTGATTTCTCTCTGTCCTTATCTCAACCAATGAACTCTTCATTATACATTCTCTCCCTTGTCCAGTTGTGGACAGGAGGGATAAAGAGACTTTGGTGAGTGTCTGGCATCCAGTCAGGGTCAACCCACTACACTTTCACATAGAAACCTACATGTAGGGTAAGAGTTTGTGCAGGTGGTGAGGTCATAATTGGAGCTATTCAAAATATGTCAAAACCCATATAAGGCCACTTTGGTACACCTAAGCCACATGAAAAATATATATAGATTGCTGCTTCTGCATTTTGATATATCTGAAGATGACCAAAGGAAAAAGATACAGGTAGAAATGTGATCATGACAATATCCCTTTCTGGCTTTCTTTCCTGATGGGACTTCCATATGAATACCTACAGGCTGCTTTCTTCTGCTTTGAAGGTAAATTGATATTAAGTGCTATTCCTAATTTTACTATTTTTAGCTATTTTTATTATTCTTCTGAATTCCTTCTTTACTTAAGCTAAAATATTAATTATTTACTTATTTAAATTTCTGATTCTTGGTTTACAATTGAATGGTTTTTCTACTCCAGTGACTGCCACTTTACTTAATCCATACTGACAATAAAACTAAATATTTAGCTGTCTTTCCTTGCATGGTGAGAAGTTTGATCTTCCCTGGATCTCTAACCTTCTTTGGATACAGAAATTATTAGAGAAGCACTATAAATATCAGGAAAAATGTGTAATTGTTCCAGTGACTTTCCCTAAAACAGTCTGGTGTCAAAACACAGTGGTGAGCATCGAAGCCACATTAGCAGCTTAGGGAAAAGTAAAAATCAGAAAGGCCAGATGGCTTGATGGTGCACTTAAAAATAATTTCTGAATTATTTTTGGTGGGAAAGAAATCCCCCCTAAAAGGTCCCAAAGTCATGGAGAATAGACTTTTTTTAATAAGAAAAGCATTAATCCTTATGTATAGCAAAATAGTTAACAAAGAAAGAGTCACGAAAGGCAGATATTGGATGTCAGTTGTAGAAGTCTTTACTCTAAAACAACACAAACACAAGCATTTCTGCATCCTAGAACCTAACGATAGTCATCACTGCTTTTGAATACTGGATATGTGCATTTCAAATTTTTTGTTTTGCATAAACTATAAATACCTTTCTTGTGGAGAACTGGGCTGCAAAAAAACCTGCACTAATCATAGGACTTGCATGGTATTTGTATGTGTGTGTTCTCTGACCAATCATATTTTTTCAGTTCTGATTCCTAAAATGTATAAAAATAAATATCAAAACAGTAACAAAAAAATTTCATTAAACAAATATGATTCTTCAACTTGATATATATTACAAGAAAGACATATATCTTTGCTGCAGTGCATAGATATATGAGCATCAAAACATGTCTTGAATGGTCTCCTTAATTCCTGACTTCGTCCTGTGGAAATTACTTGTGACCATTTCTACCTGACTGAAAGGGACAAAAATGTAGCACATCAGAACCAACACCCAAAGAAGTGGTTGCCACAAATCATAAACAACTGAGAATGTATGTGTAATCTATCAGCACATCCAAGAGGAATTAAGAACAGTATCCGTTGAGAAATCGGATAAAATTGGTTTAGGATGTTTGGCTAAATTTAAGAACAAAGACTATAACAGGCTGAAGAACAACCCTACCGACTAGTTTTTAATTTCACAAGCTCAGCACTTTGTTATTATTGGCTTTTACTTTTTCCTTCAGCTAGAAATAACAAAATTATTTACAATAGCAGAAAGGAATTTGGAAAAACATGCAATAAGTTCATACACATCAGGAGACGGACACATATATTATACACAACCTGAGTAGCACTTCTCCATCTTTCAACATCTGGGAAATTTTGGCCTATCTACTTATTCAAAACAGAAGTAACTGGAGCTCAGTGGTATTAGATGAAAGCTTTGGTTAAGTGTGATTATTTGCTTTATGCCACTTTTGAAAGACTTCTTTGTTTCTGTTCTTTTACTGATAAATTTGGGTAGAAGATACCTAGGTATGTGTACAATTTATTTTGACTGAATGGCAAATAACTGTGTATGGCATGTTTGTGTTACCAATCTGGGTTTTATGCTATATTTAAAAATAAAACTAAAGAGATTGTAATTTCATTTGATAAAGACAAAATTAAAGATGTGGCCATTAAACAAGAAGGTAGAGAGTTGTAGCTTTTACTATACCTGCTATGTAAATTTTTTGGTACAGTAAAGTCAAAATTGAGTTCAGGTATTGTAGGTTTGAATGACCATCTATGTTCTTTAAATTGTTGGTGTCCATGACCAAGATGCCTTTCTCTTTATAAAGATCTAAATCTCAACAGACTTGTGCATGTGTATTTTTACACATAAATATTTCTACCACCTCTTTTGTACCTCTGGATGCTCCATAATTTTTAAACATATCACATTCAGCCTTTCCTTTTAGTGTTCCAAATCTTGTCTCTCCTCCTGGGAAGATTAAAGTATAGATAGAAGAGGTTGGGATTATCACAAAACTCCAGACCTCGGGATAGTGTGTTAGTGACGTGAAGACGGTGCAATTATAGATTTCATTTAAGGATCTACACACAGAGGTTACAATTGGCAGAACTCTAGGTTAGACTGTAACAGTCTTACCTCCTAGTTCATATAAAAGCTCAGGAAAGAATTCTTCAAAAAGTCAGGCAACTTTTTCTTGTTCCTGAAGGTATATTGAAGATTGTTATGGGACAAATATACAGAATAACACCTTCCTCTTGCTTATGTTGTATGTAACCCTATTTCCTCTAACATCATCATAGAATATGTTAATTTAGATGGATTTAAAAGGATTTGGTTCTATTCCAGCCCCACCTACCTATCAGAACATGGCCCAGCTGGTACATGTTTTCTATAATCATTATATAAAAGTGAAAATCATCTGCAAAAAACTATTGACCTGACCTTACTAAAAAGTGTAATCCCATCCATAATCCTTCAGAAGAATATAATTTTCTTAGAAATGGAATAAAATAGTTTTATTTCATTGTGATTATTCATTACATAAGACAAGAATTTATTGAGAAACTTGAGATATGGAGAACAAACATCTTGTCTAGCTGTTTTTAGAGGGGTATTTTTCTCTGTGATGTGTAAAAACTGAACAAAAATTTGAACTTATATGTTGTATATGATGAAAAACTCTTTGAGCAAGGCAATAAAAGGAACCATTCTAAACCTCCTAAACCTTCTAAAATGAAGTGTTGGAGAACTGTAACTTCCAAGAGCTAAATAAGCTTACCTTTAACATCAGGTAACAGGCTGTCAGGGTCTGGTTTGAGAGCAGGACAAAGAAGATTTTTCCATCTTTATGTAAGAATAAATATAAAGCAGTCTCTGGTAAAAAAAAAAAAAACAAACAACCAACCCAAACCTGAATTTGACTGCTGAAATGTGACTGAGGGGCCTGTGCTTCCATTTATCCTAATAAACCTGAACAATTGATCAGAAAGTCATGTTTACACAATACTAAGAAACAGAACAGATCAGAAAGTCCTCAAGTAATATTAGTTTGTCTGCTTTAAAGCACTCAATGGCCAGTAACACTTTTCAGTACTCCTTGCTAAGTTGTGTAATGAATAAAATAACAGCTAGTGCTTTAAGTATGTGAATGCCACACAGTCTCAAAATGCATTAAATATTAAAAATCTCTTTTAATCACTCATGTACAAGAAGTGTCTGAGGACTTCAACGGAAGGAAAAGATACAAAATACAGTTCACAGATCACTTAGTTATTTGTAGTCATAAAAATGTTTTACTAGGGAAATTAATGTTGTAGTTAAATGCTCATGAACTTAAATAGAATATCTCTCTCAATTTGAACTGCAAAATTGAAATTAAGACAAATTTATCTTAACAGCAATCTTTCTTTTTTCATGGTAAAAATAAAGAAAGCATGAGAGAAGAGAGGGAAGCAAAGAATTTATTGTATGGAAAAGACAAATAAAATGCATTCCATCATTCTAATCAATTATTTCCTCATAATTGTAAAAAAAAATCACTCTTTGACAGGCAGATATGTACTTTTCGATTTAAAAACAAAAAATAAGTCAAAATGTATAGGGTGTTTTTTTCTAGGAATAGTGCTGTTGCAGCAAGTGTATTGGTAACAGATTATTAGAATAATTGCAACTCATTTGTTTCCTTTTCAGTAAATTTTATTCGTTTCTGTCAAAAAAAAATAGAAACTTCTAAATCAATGCAATTAGTCATTTTTATACCATTATACTAGGAATTATTTGTAATGTGAAATATTGGCCAGGTTTTGATAAAAATATTATACAGTTGTCATGACTATCAGATGATTTCATAATTAATATGAGATAACTGTTTCTGGAAGTGTTCAAAAGGCATCTTGTTGTACTTGAGGATGTCGTTTAGGGCTGATTAGGGTGGTGCTGGGTAGGTGATGGGACTAGATGATCTTGAAGGTCTCTTCCAACCTTGATGAATCTGTGACTATCTGATTCTTTGGTATGAAATCCTGTTTTGAATTCCAGTTCATAAGGAACTGAAATTTCTAACTGTGATTGTTTTACTAGTAATTCTCTGGACAGTCATAGAAAAGGAATTAAAATGTTTCCATAAACATAGATAATCTTTTGAGTGTTTGAAATGCAATAGTCTTTTCCCCCTCTCTCCTCTTTTGTTAGTGCTAATGTTGAAAAAAATAGACATAAGAAAAAAAGGCACTGAAACAATATAATAAATGATTTTCACTTGCAGATAGTAAGGCTTCCACAGACTATATGTAAATACTCAGAGGCACAGAAAACATTCAGCCTTCCAATCCAGGGTGTTTCTCAGTTAAGTGTCATTCCATTGATCTGGTTCTTACATGGCCTTCTTTATGACAATGCATATAAAATAAACAACTGTTCATCGTGTAATGCTGATAGAATTATCTAACATGATTATCTAAGTGATCTCTTCCTCATTCCACAAATCTAACCATGGAAAGTTGCTCTTTTATGATTTTCACTGATTCTAAATGAAATAGCATTAACAAATAATAAGAGGTGCCAAAGCTGAGGAAGTTTGGTTTCTTTTTCAGAGAACAGAGGACTATTCATAAGCTGATTGGGAATTTATGGGTCAGAATTAAAGAGTTGGCAGTACTCATATTGATAACAGTGGTAGTAAACAGGGAAGTCAACTGGTGGTGGTATCACTAGTGAACTGATTTCAACCACAGATTTAACTCTATCCAGATTAAGAAATTCTTCTCAGCAGATATTCTATCAAGCTGTCATATTCAAATATTACTTCTGTGACTATCTAGTAAGCAGAAAAAAATATAGGAGTTTTACCTAACGAGTTGGAGCTACTTACCTGCTTAAGAAGTCATGTAGCTGGGTATCAGATGAATTTTTTTCTTGCCTTCTTTTTCAATTTTCATAGAATCACCTGGATTGGAAGAGACCTTAGATACTATCTAGTTTCAAGCCCCCTGCTACTGGCAAGGACACCTTTCACTAGACCAGGTTGTTCAGAGCTCCATCTAACCTGGCCTTGAACATCTGGGATAATATATAAATGTATAGAGATGAGTTTCAAATATTTTATAATGGTTTATGTTTAGGAATGTATTTAAATGATTACAGTACATGAGCTAAGAGTTAAATGGGGTACTGAAAATGGAGCAAAAGTAGGGGATGTCCCTAGATTTGAAAAACATTGTCTAGAAAAGGATGTAGGAAGCAAAAGGATTTCTCAGAGTCAGCAAAAAGACCTTGTGAAAATGTGAACATGAGATTTCTTTCCTCCAGAATTTATAAAACATGCAGAAAAACAGTTTTTCTCTTGATAAAACAGACCCTTATAGCTGACTACAGCAGCAACATGATCGGGAATGTGATCAAAAGTGAGGGCTGCAGTGCCTGAACTAACTCAGGTTTGCATACACAGACTGCCCCTTTTGGCAAGCAGGGCTGAAGCTCTCTCCAGCTGCAACAGGTGCAAGGCCATTCTGGACAGCACTTTTCTGACTTATTTACAGTGATGAAAAGGTAAACAGATAGGGGAAGAATTCAGAGTAATGCAGTTTCCTTTCATGTCATTTTTCTTCTCCTTTGTTCTAGCTTTGGTTGATGGAACTGCAATAACCATGACATTATTTAAATTACTTCCAACTAACATAAATATTTAAACAGTGGTTCAGGTGTAAAGAAATGGGCAGAAACTGATGCACAGGCAGCTCCACCTGAATATGAGGAAGAACTCCTTTACTGTGCATGTAACTACACTGGAACATATTACCCAGAGAGGTTGCGGAGTCTCCTTCACTGGAGATGTTCAAGAACCATCTGGACACAATCCTGTTTAATTTGCTCTAGGATGACCCTGTTTGATCAGGGAGATTGATGATCCACTGTGGTCCATTCCAACTTGACTCTATTGGTGATTCTGTGAAATTAGCCAGAGTTATAGAACACAGCTCATGCTGAAAAGAAATGAGTGACTGTTATTAAGGGAACAAGTTGGAAAACTTTGTGTACAGTCATTTTATTTCTTTTGCTTTAGGGTTATTGTCTTATAAAAACAATAAACAAAGAACAAACAGAATGTTGCTTTTTAAGCTACATGAAAAGGTGTCTAGAGCTCAAGGGTAGAACACTTCCCTTTGTAGCTATAAATACAAACAAAATAATGTAACAATTTTTTTATTCCACTATTCAGCTAAATTTCTAGGGGTTTTGCCTTTAATATAGAAAAGGATTTTGTAAAAATAAAATTCCCTTTGGGTAGGCTAAAATTCGCTGAAACACTTAGGATTTCTTTCCTTTTCTGCAGAAGGCACATTCAGAAAAATATTTTGCATGTATATTTGAGATTTACACAAAATGCTCTCATTAACACTAATGGAAACACAAATAGCTCTCTGCCAACTCTGTCTTAATATATTTTAAACCAGTGCAGAATAAACGTCCATATCAAACACCAAGAGAGATGCATCTAGATTCAGTAAGGAGGGAAGGAATTGTTTTCCATGACCACAGTTTGATTTAGTTTGAGGTGAAGAATTGATTCAAATCATTCTACATACATTTGAGCTCAACTTGCCATTTCAAAGGCAAAATAACCTGAATGCAAGAAAAGCTTATAATTGTTCCAAGTCAGAGATACAGCAATTCTTATATAATGTGTTTTACAGAGATTTTTGGTAATGGCTTTTTGTTTACTTGTTTGCCTAATAGGTAGAATGGACCTTTATATGCATGTGCACACACACACACATTTTACTTAAAATAAGGTTCGGCCTCTATATTCAACTAGACAGAGTCACTTAGTGAGGGCTCAATTAAAAGAATGACAAATTGTAAGGGTAGATCTATTTTTAGGAGGCAGCAGAATTTAAGCTTCTAGTGTCTGGGAAACAGTGTCACCTCCAATAAGATAAAATTATTGACTTTGCACTAAAGGGGAACAGGGATTTCAGGAATTGCCAAAGCCAACTTTGCAGTTCTCAGAAAATGAGAGCTCTCCCCTTCCACTTGACACTTCCCATCCTGTAAGTATTGTTTCACTAAAGAAGAAACAGATTAAATTCCAGCTGCTGTCAGTTCTTAGCCAGGTCTGTTGAAGAATGTGGCTTTTGAAAAGTTGCATCAATACTTCCCTTTCATTATTACCAAAGCAGGCTTAACTGTCTTTGATGTCTTCTTACCAACATCATTACAGTTTTCTACAATGAGTGAATAGTGGGCTTTATTTAAGGTCACGTTGAAATTCTGAGTTGAAATTGCAATGCATTGGGGGACTGGATTGTTCGTTGTTTATAATACCTTCTCTTTTGCAGTCTGTATCAAAACCAAGTGAAAGAATGGCTTCAATTTTCTCTCACAAACATAGACCAAGTTATTAACCTGGACCATTAGATTTTTTAGAGTGCAAACTCAAACATCTGTCTTTTGCTTTTCTGCAGGCTTACCATTGCTTGTTAGAAAACAAAACTTACAAAAAAGGAAAAAAAAAAGAAAAGATGAATCAGTTATACACATGATTGTTTGGCAGACAGTAATACTACATCTATAACATTTTATATGTGAACTTTTGTCATACCTATTGATCAATATATCACACTTTTCTGTGTGTTCAATATCTAATGCTAACTGGGTAAGATGGAAAATTTCTCTCTAAATACTATATATACATGGACAGAGGGTATTACATTCAAGCTTGTGCACAACCTTTTGGGAAATCAATCTAACAAAGAGAATGCATTTAATCATCCAGTCTTGTGGTATTTGTATAGTGCTGCTTCTCAGTTATAAATTGAGTATATCACTTCTACAGCTTTACCAATGTTAACAAAGTAACAGATAAATAACAACAACAACAGCGAAGCCGACAGAGCAACAACAATAGAACTGCTAATGTAAGTTGTGTTCTGTGTTCCTCTCTGGGTATTTGGCTGGAATATTTTGGAAAAATTCAATGCATAGCACATGAAATCTTACTTTTTATAAAATCTGTGTGCAATTCTAACCCACCTTGTGAATTTAAGCAAAAACATTTGTTAGAGTATATGTCATATGTCACATCCTATATCAAATGACAGCTATAGAACAATCATGGTACTTAGCTACAGTCTGAGATTAAACTTAGTGGATGAATTCTCAGTTTCAAATGTTTCATACTACTTGTAAAATAGCTTGTCATCAGAGTTGAGCCCATCATAGAGAGCAATGTGCTGTTGAGGGTCTGTTTCTGTCAGTGTGTTGGGGAGATTGTTATGTGGATTCAGTGCTGGTTTGGGAATCTCTGAGCCGTGGATTGTGAATCACAGCTATACATTTTTGATTGTCTAAGATGGAAAAACATCTTCCTGCTGTTAAACTTTTCCAGATTACTATCATATAAAATTCAGAGTCTGAACCAAAGTAGAAAACTGCTGAGGAAAGTTCAGTGGTGTTGTGACATCTGTGAAATGGTCTTGTTCAGTTTCATTTTTCAAGACTTATGAATTTTATTTCCTTTAAGTTATTATTTAAATTATATTCTGATTTCTTATTTCTTATGCAAAGCTTTGAAAAAACAAGTCTATGTACAAACAGCATTTAGAAAAAGGCCTAAAAAGTCTTAAAGGGTTACAGCTAATGGACAATCAAAATGAATGAGGAAATGCCTACACTAATGCTACCAATTTATCCACTTAATCAAAGTTAATAATCTCCCTGATATCTTAAAGACGTAAAGAAATTGCTAGTTCTATATATTGTCATAGGCTAAAAATTTGCAGATTTTTGAATTTACTCTTAACACAATTAATTCACCTCTATTTGGGACAACACCCTTACTTTCAGTAGTGTCTGAAAATGACCTCATCAATATTGGTAAGTCAACGTGAAGAGAGTCTATAGAAAGCAGAGGCTAGAGAACTGCACTGCAAAGCTATTTACCATGTTCCTTGTGAGGTACTTATACAAGTGAATGCTAAAGCTTGTGTTCATGAGCCTGCAGTTATTTCCTGTGTAGCTATCCAATTTACTTAGGTAATTTTAGAAACTTCATAAAATTTCTAGTGGTTTTATTTTCTTCCTATTGACCAGTCAATTATTCACCTCCTTGGCCTTGCATGGTTTAAAATTAGTCTAAATAAAGATACTATCTTTAGTACATCTCAGTCATTTCACTGAAAAGAAAAGCAGAAATGTGCACATAAGATCTTTGGCAGATCCCTCTTGTATGTGTTAATTCATTTAAGGAATTTGTAAAGGTCTATGAAATCTGAAATCTTAAAGTCTGTCATGATTTTTGCTATTTTTTTTTTTTAGGTATATCCAGATAAGGATGAAAAAAGATAAAAGGCATTTTAAAGTGTTTTCTGTGACTAGTTTGTTTCCTGGTGGAGTTTTTTTGAGTCTTTTTTGGAAATATATAAAAGAATTATATTGCAAAAATTAAACACAGGATAGATTACAAACATTTCATAAAACAGAAGTCAGTTTTTTACTGAAGAGCATGTTAACTACATTAAAGAGATTCCCCAAGCACTTTTATGTTAAGTTTCAAAAGACAACCTCAATTATGTATTGCGATATAGGAATCACAATTATGTTACACCAGAAATTTAAAACATTAATGTCTCAATAGCATTATTGAATACTTTCTTTTAGTCTAAACAGGGGAAAACACAGTACTTTTAGCACTTTTGTTTAAAAAAAAAGATAATTTTAGGAACGCTATTATAAATAATCAAACTAGCTAATAATTCTCATGTACTTGAGAATTTTGATATTCAACTAACCTGAAACTATTAAAGTAAGTTTGGTTTTTGATAATATTTGGATTTGAAGCTAGATACTATGGCACGATTATCTTAGTATTAACAAGGTAAAAGATGACACTAATCATTTAGGCTTCCCTTTAAAAGACACATTTACTCAATGCTGCAATACTTGACCTGGACTACAAAGGAAAAAGATAAAATTTTTGTTTCTCATAAAATACTGATGGTTAGTAATGAAATCAGAGACATTGAGGTTGTTGGGGCCTTTTTTCCTTTGTTTTTATTTTTGTTTTCTTTTTATTTTTTGGGTTGGATATTTTTTGGTTTGGGTTTTTAATAAGCTAACCAGATTCTCTGATGTTCTTTGCTGGTATACTTTGTTGTTCCTTGCTGTCACATACATGGAAATATCTTCTCTGTATTTTGGATTTGTTTTTGTGGGAAATGGTACCAACTAAGTTCAAGAATCAAATAATGAAAAGGCCCAATGATTAATCAAGTAATTCCCAGTATCATAAATTATAGTCTCACTGCAGGATTTAAATTTAAGCTTACCCCATCAACGCAGTTGTAAAGAGAAAGTGCTATAACAAATTTATATTAGTGCTCCTGGAAAACAGAGATTGTAGAATTACTGCCTTGTTACCAATGTAATTTTTTCAAATCACCAATTACAAAATATCTGTATCTTATTCTGTGACACAAGACTACCCTTAGCACACGGTATTTGTCCAGCTAGGTGAAATCCTAGGTCAAGAATGATAACTGTGCTTCAATTCTTATTTTAGCTATTAAAGGTCAGAGAGTGAGAGCATGTGTTAGTGGTGACATTGTGAAGGTGATAAAACTGCAGCCACAGACAACCTGAAGGAGCTCCACATTTCTTTATTTAAGCTTGATGTAGAAATAATCCATCTCTTTTCTGCAGGCAGTCTTGGTTCAATATTGCAGACTAAAGGCATTATGTTTCACAACCTTTAGCTGGTCTCTCATTGATCAGTGATGTTAATAAATCTGTGTATGACACACAGAGAAAATTAATACAAATTTGAACTTGAACAAATTCGTCTATGGTAGTGGACTATAAAACAGTGAATATGTGTGTTGATTAAGATTTCTGCAACTCACTTCTGTTAAAATCTACTTTTAGATTTAACCCCCCCCCCCCCATTTTTTTTATTATGTAAAGCATTCTTAAGTACAACAGAGTATTTTTAGTCTGGAATGTCTTGGTAAAGAAATCGTGAGGTTATTGTAGGAAATGTTGGACAATTAGTTCTTTTTCTTTAATTATTAAAGACACAAAAACAACAGCAAAAATAGACAGAAGTTTGAACAGTGGATATGTATTAGGTTTTGTTACCTGATTCTCTTTAGAGTGGGTATAGTTCCTACTACTCTATCACCGATGTCTAAAAATCTGTAATTCATATACCATTGAAATTTAATTTTTTTCAGTTGGAAAGTAGGGGTTTTTTTGTTTGTTTTCCTGTATTACTAATTTGTAACCAAGGTAACCCTTCCCAGGCTTCACAAAATCTTTGTGGCTAAATACCAGAATCATAATATTATAAATGAGGGTCAAAAGTAGGAACAATCTTTCCCAGAGCTCAAAATTCCAAATTTCCTTGAATTTACTGCATCAGACTTTTGCAGAATATGCCTATTAAATCACTTTGAGATTCTGGACTTGTCCCTCTTTTAGAACCTGCACCTTTTGTTAGTAGAGTTTCAGGAGAGTGAGGTTAGCTGAAAGTGTTTATGGACCTTGGTGTAAGGAATGGACTATTTCCCGAGTCGTAGTCCTAAATTATATAGCCTTGTATTAAAGGCAAAGGAAAAGCCTGTGGCTAAATAGGACAACCAGAGATATAATGAATGAACGTGTAGGTCAAGGTTGACTGGGAGAAGTAACATAGATCAGTGGTTAATAAGAAAGCCAAAGTTTGCCAAAAGTAGTAATGAAAGTTAACTGGCAGGCAAATATAACATCACTGTTAAAGTCAAGAGAATGTAATGAAGCGAGTTAAAAGAATTGTGAAGACTGGAAGGCAGAGTGCATGGAAAGGCATTTGTTCTAACACTGACAAAAGCTGGCACAAGAGACAGAATAAATTCAAGCCATTAAAATATGCCAATTTCAGCTGTGACCAGAAAGTACAAGCAGTGAAGGCACACCAATCAAACATTGTCCTCTGAAGAGCTGGAAATGGTTTTTGCTGATTTCTTCAAGTTAGCTGCTTACTTTTAAGCTAGGACATAAGATATGGATATAGACATAGAGATGAGATCTAGCAATTGTGACACATAGCAATCTAGGTTTCCTATGGGACAGAGCAGTAAAGCAGCAGGCCAAGGCAGTCCCTTGGAATCTGGTCTCCTGCAGACCTCATGGGAAAAAAATAGCTGTATTAACAATGAAATGTGAGTGTTGGAGTGTTTGTTTTGCTTTGTGTATTTTACAGTAACCACCCTGAAGCAATATTTTATTAATACTTAAAACTTATTCTTGTTTTTAATAACCCAAAGGACCTGAAATATCAAGACTACTAAGGGTTTGGGCATTTTTAACACATCACAGCATTTTCAAGATATAAAGGTAAAAAGGGCACATTAAGCTGTATATAATACCAAATTGATCATGCATAGGTTGCAAAAGGAATCTTACTGGTTTTGACCCACAGATGCATTAATCAGATACAAAAAACCAAGAACACAGGGAGTGCAAATGAAGAGGAACATAAATTGAAAGTGACTTTCAGTGACTGACTTTTACTATCGAGAGACCACTATGACTAGGACTTTTTAAGAAATTTCACCCTCTAAAGTAAATTGCACTCTCTTCTCCAATTTGATAATGCCACTGGAATTTTTCTGCTTTTTACTTAACATATCACCTCTTGCTCTTCTGATAACATGCTGTGCAAAAGATCTGCCCGATGAGTGCTTGCAGCATTGTGTTCTGGAACTAAATTGGTTTCGTAAATCTTTTTACTAAAATAAAATGAGCAGCAGGATGTTTGTCATTTCAGCTGCAACAGAATAAATATTTTATCATCCCTTCTTCAAAAGCTCATCTATAACTCAATGGGTTTATCGAACAATTTAAAGAGCAAAAGCATTTAAATCACTTTAGCTTTGATTACATTACATGGCCTATTGTGTTGAAAGCTTGAAGTAATTTGTGACTGGGGTTTACTTAAAATACTGATTTTTAATTACTTTCCTCAGGTAAACTGCCACCTTTTTTAAATGGGTGTTCAATGTGTACATATGCAAAATATGACTTTGAAAGAATTTCCATCAAAAGAAGATTTTTAGTTTTGTAAGGAGAGTGGTTTTTTCTTTCCTTTTTCTTAGAAACTCTCAAAAGCATCAGAATTCAGTATGCAAGTGATAAAACATTAATGAAAAGGCATGCTGAAGCGTTTGAAGTGGGGAAAACAATCACTTCACTTCTCATCAAACATGCAGAGAGTTTAATCTGGTGCCCTTTAATAAAGATAGGCAAGGATTTTATCTAATTATGGTGTCCCTCCCAAGTTGTTAGAGAATCACTCAGTGAAGGTCAAGATTCAAGGAGCAGAACTTCAGGCCACATCTGTTGCTGACCTTGAACACTGCAGGGAATCAAGAGGACTACTGCTTCACAGGACTTTGATTTGCAGCATCTTATTCACAGCATTTTATGCCAAGAAAAAACATGTGAGTTACTGAAGATCAGTAGAAATAATAAGCAAAATGAAGCATAGGTATGATGAGGACAAATGTGAAAAAAAAAAGCAACATATCTTGTTTTATCCTGTATCTATTTGTGAAATTTATCAGAGAAAGACAATTGAAATGATGGAGTGGGAAGAAGAGTTTTATTTTGTAATAACTTTTTGCACAACCTTTTTTCACCTTAGCAGGAAAAAAAAGGGCATAAATTAAAAAGAAAAAGAAAAGGAAAAATTTTGAAAGGTAACTGGTTTTATTATTGAGCAAACTCTGTACCTTTGTACAAGCCTTCAACTAGAGTTTTGTTTACATCACTCTCATGGCTGAGAGTGTCTTGATAAAAATCCACTTTTTATTAAATAACAAAAGGAAGAATTTGAAATAAGAAACCTACATGTAAAGGAAGATGAGAGACCCCTGACTTATAGTACTGATATAATGAAATATTTTATATCCTGGTACTCAAATCTCTGATAGTTATTTTAAGGCTGTCTCTTCCTCAGTTCTATTTTGTCTTATTGTGCCTCACTTTGTCTCCCTCACCATCTTCTGTCTTGCTGGTCTCTAATAGCACTGACATTTATTGTCTGTAAAATAGCAACTGTTCAAGCGATGATTGTTCATCCTTCCTGATCATGAGATTCCTCCTTTCTTAGTACAGATCTGTCTTTGCTGTTTACTTTACAATCTCTGCCTGTAGGAAAATTCAGTCCAGGTCTGCTTGGCACACAAAACTACTATTTAAGTGTCAATGTGACAGATGAGGTGGGAGGCCAAATGCTATCCTCATTTATGACTGTGAGAACAGAATCAATCTCTCTAATTCCAATGCGGAGGACAGAAAATCCTTCCAAATAATCTTAACTTAGAATGTAGTAACAAACCTGTAAGATGATATATTAGCTTCTTCTTTATTATCCTTTAATTTCACAAGGGAAAAGGGTCACAACTGAAATGAAAAGAATAACATATGAATCCTATACATGTTTTACTATTAACATTTGGTTTATTTTTATATCGTTTGAAAGTTAATAAATACTATGATTTTTTCCTATCATGTATTTTAAAATTATGTAATCCATGTAAATAACTCATATTTTTGTTTTCTTTGGTTTCCAAAGTACCCCCACTTAAGTTGTTTTCTCGTTTACTTTTCTATTTTCCCTCTTTCTGTTTTTATATTTTTTGTTTGTTTTGTGGTGTTGTGCTTGTTTGTTTGTTTGTTTCATTGTTTGATTTGTTTGCTTTCCAGGAAAACACTGTTGGGGGGTTCTCTCAATTGCAAGAGAAGGCTGACTTGGACTCCATTCTCTCTTTTTACAATTAAATAATGATCCTACTGTTCCATCTGGGGTGAACCACCTTAGCAGAAGACATTCTATTCTAAACTCTGGCTATGTGTCTCTTAATCTTTCAGGAGTCTGTCACAAATTGCTCAGGCCCAAAAAGAAGGTCAGAAGTTAAAAAAAATTTACAAATTCTGCCAGACTTTGCAATGCTTTATGCACACAGCAAGTCTGGGAAGATGACCTTTTTTACATTGTCAGAAATTTCCTCCCATGGAAAGGAAATATCACTTCCTCACCCCCACTCTTGCAGCCCCCCAGTGTTTTTTTCAATTTCACTACATTAAAACTATATTTGGTTCTGTTGTGGTTTTAGTAGAAGGGAGGGGGCCATAAAGATGGCTCCTGTGAGAAGTTTCTGGAGTTCTTCACCATTTCCAGCAGAGCCAATCTCTGATGGCTCTGAAGATGATGGACATGTCACTGGCCATGTTTGGGCCAATTAGAAAGGTTAGTTACGCCTCTGTGATGACATATTTAAGGAAAAATCAAAACAAAATGCACACACACGCAGCTGCTTTTAGTTAGAGAAGGAGGAGGATGTGAGAACATGTGAGGGAAAACAACATGGAGGCACCAAGGTCAGTGAAGAAGGAGGGAGAGGAGGTGCCCCAGGCTCTGGAGCTGAGATTCCTCTGCAGGCCGTGGTGAGCCTATGGTGAGGCAGGGTGTCCCCCCTGCAGTCCATGGGGTCCATGAGGGATGCAGAGCCAC
>VYZT01030615.1:3803-33842 GCA_013400735.1 Pomatostomus ruficeps | reverse complement strand
GGTTCCTTATCTCAACTCATAGACCTCTGAGTTAATTCCCTCGGTTTTTTTTTCCCCTCTCCTTCCCTCATCTGCCCAGCTGTGGCAGGGGAGGGAACGAGTGAGTGGCTGCCGTGGGTGCCTGGCACTTAGCCAGGATCGAAACCACGACAGGTTCCCAGGACTGTTATGCCTGAGTCACATAATGGGAATTGCGAGAGACAGTTAAAAGCTAATATATGTATTTTTTTTTTTAATTGACCTAAATATTATCCGTGTGATTGCTGGTACTCAAACACAACAAGGTTTCTCTTCACAGAGAACAGAGGTGTGTTGTCCTGAGTTTTGCAGTTTTTCAGTGTTTCTCTTTGCTGTGATACTTTCTCACACATTCTGCTGTAAACATGGCCATGGTTTCTTGATAACTGCCCTTGTTGTTTTCATTCCATTCTCCTAGGCGGAGAAATGTGATGGATTTGTCCTTTAACCAGTGTGATTGAGAGGTAGTAATTTCTACCTCCAATCCACAGTGATTTCTAAGAACATATAAATAAAGGTCAGAGGGTTCTGCCCTCTCTCTCTTTTTGCCCTCTCTTTGCTCGCTCTCTGTGGTCTTTCATTTGGCTCTCCCTTTTAGCTCCTCGGCCTGGTCGGCCATCCATGCTACAGAGGTGAAGCACAGCTAAAAATAAAATTAAGTGTGATAATTGAGAGCAACAATGATAAAATTACTTATTCCTGGTATTAAGTTCTTCTACTTCTTTAAGTTAAAGAATCTTCTAATAGATGATAATGACTTAGTAAAATGGGAGACAAATATATAATAGAAAAGGATGAACAAAAATAAGATACTTTATAAATATATAACATGGATTTTGAGTCTGAACTTAGCTCAATGTACCCTTATTACCATTCGTATTTGTAGACACAGGGCTGAGGCAAAGAGAGATTTTGGCTACAAGTTGTAAAATTTTTGAAACTTATCTTGATATAAACTAGGTTAAGATGCAAACTATATAAAGATGGCAGATTAGATTGAATTAAGTATGGTAAATAGGAACATGCCATGAGCACAGAACATTCTTGAGGGCTCTTGAAAGATGATTACTTATTTAGCTCTTGCTCCTGGCACTCATGTCCAGGTTGCAGTCATTTAAAACTCATCTTCCTGCTCTGTAGCATAATCTTGAAGATATAATACATACAGAAACTTAATTTTTATCTTTAAATTACTACTGGCACTTGGGAGTTCTTGGAACACATTCAAAAATGTTTCAGCTTTTCTTCACTCAGTCTCCATCCTCCTCCCATAAAACCTATTTCTTCCTTTTGTTCACTCATGCCTCATGCATAAGTTCTCTCAGAAATCTTTATGTGACAAACTACATTTCAACTAATGTAGTCCAAAAGGACAAGAGTTTATGACAGAGTTTTTTACTCCAGGTCTTCTGTCATTCAGACCTTAGTTCTTATGTAGGGTAACCCTACTATTAGTTAATGAATGTTAAATTATTTGCTCCCTAATGGAACAACTTCAAGAGCACTTACCGTGGCAAAAGACATTATGGGCTCATGAAAAAGGCATTGAAAGAAGCAGCAACATATTCCATAGGTAGCTTTTCAAAGGAAATATCACTACTGTTTAATTACACACATGCACTTTCTAAATTAAGCTGTTAAATAACTGTCCAACACTGCACAGAGAGCTAGAAAATGAAGTTAGGACATTCATGCCCCTCAAAGAAAGGTGTTTAAGACTCTGCAACATTTCTTTCTTCTTTTTCTACTTTATGTAGCACTGGAGTCATTGATCTGGGCTTTAACAGTGATGTACGAGATTCTTCATTCATTCCAGTACACAACATCACAAGATATCTGCTGTAACTCCAAGAATTGTGCTGTTATACTCATCTGTTGCTGGAAGAATAATCTCACCTCCCTTCATCACTGAAAAAAACTCATACTAACACTGTTTTTGTAAAACAACTTTTCAGATGTGAACATCTTTCTATGCGTGGCACAGAAAATCAAGGCACTAAATTTGGTTCTGAGACTTCTCCTGACAAAACCATTCCAAAGTATTCCAATCAGTAACACTAAATTTTCTGTTACAGAGTCACCCATACATTAAAAAAACAAAATATTCATTAAATGACATGGTTTCTTGAAGCTTATGTATCCTCTTCTAGTCTGGTAAGTGGTAATAGAATAATACTAATTTCTGTAGTTGTCTTTGTACTTCTGCACTCTGTCTCTTAGTGGGTAACAGTTTTCAGAGCCACAGAGCATCTATTGACAACAAGACAGGACAAGAGTTCCACCTTGTTGCCCACCTGCAACACTCTACATTTCTTTCTATGTTTTTAATCTATATTGCTATTTTTTTCCTCCAATTATCAAACCTCACCTGTTGTCCAGTCCTAGAAAACTCACCTTCACCCCAGATCTACATGGTGTTTGTCCCTACCTCCACTTTTGCATGAAACTTAAAAGGGTGCTTCAGATAGCCACGTATATATTTGGAGAGCTATTTTAAATGCCCTAAGAAATAATTGTAAGAGGTTGCCAGCTAAACCACAGGATAATATGTGGGATACCAATTGTCTTTTAGAAATGCAGTTGGAAAGGAGAAATACACAGGGGGGTGCCTACTTAATGCTCCATGAAGGCATTTTATACTTTATCATCATATAAACTGAGTATCTCTGTACAGACTAATTTCTATTAGCTTCCACACAACATTGCCTGTATGAGCCATACAAAGTAAAATTGATTGTAATTTAGCATCATCTAGGTGAAAGTAAATTTTCATTCTTTACATGCAAGTTGATATCTTTAGCTCTGTACCCATTGCCGATGCTAAACATTCACCCAAATAAGATATACTGTTTAAGTCTGTTTCTTTCATGCCATTTTTACTCAATTTCTATCAGCTTATTTTGAGTAATAGCTTTTATGGAAGTTAGCCCAGAGTTAAGGATTCATGTTCAGATTAGAATGTTAATCTACTTCTGTGATTTGGGTAGGTAGCTAAAAAACACTTTTTCCATTATTTTGGAAAAGTTGAATTTGTGTTTTCTGCTTGCAAAACTGTTTCTAATTTTTTAATGGTATAAATAATGATCTTTCCAAATTAAAAAGCCAAGCCTCACACAGATTAATACAAATGTTGATTCTGTGTTTTCAGACACAAAAAAAGAATCTGCTTTGTTAGGGTGTTGAAAAATAAGAGGTTTGTTTCTATCTCAGTATAGTTTTTGGCATACTCAATAGGCAGAATAGAATGAGTTAAATATATGATGCTTTTATTTGCTGCCATTGTTGCTTACAGAACATTTATAACAAGCTTTTTGAGACTCCTTGTAATAGTGAGGAAACAATTTGTTTTGAGAATTAATTTGTTGAATGGGAAATGTTTCCAGTTTGCTTTCCAAGCTACAATGACGTGACTGAATTCAGAAGTGCCCTTGAAAATCTGCAATGTACAGCATATACAACACATTCATCCTATATAGTGCCAAAGAAACTATTAACAACAAATAAATACATGTTGTTTTTCTTAATTTATTAACTGGTTCTGATTTTGATTTCATTTTCTCATTTTATGTCACCTCTGATATACCATTTGCAGTAATTCAACGAGGTCTCAATTCACCATAGAATTTAAGCATGTGCTGAGTTCTTAGCACAATGAATAAAAGTCTGCCTGTTTTGGCTGAGGAGTCTCTGCAGTGCCTACTCCATGCAATGCTTTGCATTTCCTATGTAGCCCTTAAATCTTCACGATCCTTTAAATCAGACTATTAATTCTGGTTTTTGAGAGTTCAGGTCCTATCTCAAAGACAATTAATGATCAGTGATAAAGAGAACTCAGTCATCAACCTTTACTTCTCTCACTCACTGCATTAATAATCCAAATTAATAGCTTGAACTGAAGAAAATCAAATATCCCTTTCTAATTTTGTAGAGGGCTGCTGTGTGCTTTAGGTCTCTAAGCACCTAACCTAGAGAGTCCTTGTTAAATACTAAGTATCAATTAATTAAATAGTTGTAAGTGCCTAAATATATAATCAATGATAAAGATCTGATTTTATTTTTATGCAGAAAAGAAAACATTTAGTACTTTGTGAACCCTTGAATTGTAAAAAGTCAGACACAAGTTCTTTAGCAAAAAAAAAAATAAATTCAAAAAGTGTCAAGAGATCTTATCAGTGATTATAATTGATAAATCATAGGAAAATCAGTGGAAGAATTTAAGTCATTTCTCCAAGGTCTACATTCAGGCCTTTAGCCATCTAAAATTTCTAGAAAAAAATCCATTGATCAAGGGTCAGCCTACGATTGTGAAGGAAAAAAAAGACATTATGAAGGAAACAATTGATTCAGAAGATTGAATCATTACATAAGGTCTGAATTATACAAAAATTATTAATTTCAAAAAATAAAAAAACCCCAAACAGTTTCATTTACAAATATTTACATATCTGCAGCTTTCTTACCCATGCTATCAACATTTCTATGCACAAGAAAAACTTAGAGTATCTCTTACAAGCAAAGGCTGAGCAAGTTGTGACTGTTCAGCTTCGAGAAGAGACAACTGAGAGGGGACTTCATCAGTGTCTATCAGTATTGAAGGGAGAGGGTCAAGAGGATGGAGCTGGGCTCTGCTCCGTGGTGCTGAGCAATAAGACAAGAGGCAACGGGCAGAGACTGATGCATGGAAAGTTCCACCTGAACATGAAGATGAATTTCTTTACTGTGCAGGTGACCGAGCACTGGAACAGATTTCCCAGAGAGGCTAAAGAACCTCCGTCACTGGAGTTTATCAAGAACTGTTCAGATGCAATCCTGTGCCGTGTGCTCTGGGATGACCCTGCTTAAACACAGAAGTTAGAGCAGATGACCCACCGTGGTCACTTTCAATCTGACCCATTCTGCAATTCTGTGATTCTGTGAAAACAATATTGCAATTTCTCTAGAAGAAAACGTCTTATACTTAAAATTCAACAAGATTAATCTCAATATGTGGAAAAAACCCACCATTTTCTCTGCCATCATCTAATTGATATTGCTACTTTTGTTGAAGACAGGCATCCGTTTAGAGAGGTATGGGTTTATACCTCAGGTACTTGATCCTGTCACCAAAAAAAAAAACCAAAAACAAACTTCTAAATTCCCATCATCATGGACATTTTCTTTCAGAGCATTGAAAGTTTCACCAGGCACAGTAGGCTCCATGGGATACCCATCACTCTTGTGCGGTATTGCATTTCAAGTATCATGTGTCTATATTTTCCATACAAGTAGTTTTCCATACAGTAATGGGGTTACTGTATGTGTTAGGCTACAGACTGGCAACCCCCCAAGGTTCAGTCCAAGGGGGAAGAACTTGGCTTGAGACTATGCTCTGATGTTTATATCAAAGTGATGCTGACACATATTGAGAGCAAAAGTCAGGAAATTTACCAATGAATAGTTGCTTTGAAAACAGCTTCTTTTGAATCCTGATGCCTTTGTTCTTTGTTCAGAAAGCTGGTGATTTGACATAGTGGGTGTTTCCTGGTGCTTTTTCTTCTTGGTACTTGTACACAGATGAGGACACTAACTTGTTTGTCTTTGACTACATCTACATCTCCACTGACAGTTTCAGCCATATTGCAAGCTTTCATTATCCTAATAGCAATATAATTTCAAAATTCTTTCTCCAAAATCCCTATTAGCCTGGTCTTTCAAACATCATTACTAAATTCATTCAAATAACATGAGAACAGGCATGGCGCTTTTTAAAAATATATTTATTATTTTACTCATCTCCTGCCTATGTTCAATTTTCTGTTAATTAGTCATGGACTTAAAAGAAAAATAAAAACACAATTCCTGCATGTATAATATTTTGCATATTATAAATAATACACTTTAAATGTATAAAAATAATAATTTTTTTCATTTTACTGTTCTAACATAACTACAGAAATGTCTCTTATTGTTTAAACTGACCTCTAGGAACACTATTTTGAGAAAATATTAAATTGATATATCGTTAGAAAGCTGTTGTCCTTGAAAGTAGGGAGTTTGACTGCCAGCACAATACCTAATAGCATTCAGAGAGGTTTCAGGTGAGCAATAACTGCTGAATTATTTCTGGTCAACATGGAGAAGTAGCAACAGGAAACATGTTGCTTCCTGAGACAGAAATAAATTTTGTTTGACCTAACTTAACTGACAGCTGTAGACCTGTGCATAAACAGGGAAATGGGCATGGGTTTTCTCTCAGTGTTTCCTTTAGGAAAATCTAGAATTGTTCATGAATTTATATTTTCCCCATACTGTTTTTCTTTATCTCTCCAGGTCAACACTGTTAATAGAACTGGCTTCTCTGAGCCTGCCTCATGTTCTGTTAGAAAAAGAATCCAAGTAATTAACATTTACTAATTATCACAATGCTGTAAGAGTGTGTGAATATCAACAAAATATATTAATAAAAAAATATGTAGAGCTATACTTTTATACTTTTGTAGTTATAAATATATATATATGCAGCTTTAGCAAATTGAACACTGAAACCTCATGGAATCAGATATGTGGATATGTGTGAAGTTGTTGATGAAGTCGGGTGATGTCATTGTGTGTCTACTCTTTACATCTTTACATCTTTGACAGGTCATGACAATCAGAGGATCCCCCCAATGATGCAAAAAGGCAACACTAAGACCATTTCTGAGAACAGGAAGGACTACGTGTGTTGCTGTGTGCTCTGGCCAGTTTCGGTCTATTTCATGGCCAGGCTCTGCTATATACTGCCCCCTCCCCCCGCCCCGCCCCAGTATCGGTTCCCCACCCCATGGAGGGCTCTGTATTGTGTAATCCTACACAAAGCCCACCAAATTCAAACCCTGCAGTGCTCCTCTATTGGATGTTGTACCCTCCCCCCACCCCCTTGTGTCTGTATTTATGTAACTGTAACCCAACATGCCGGTGCTTTCCCAGCAGCATCCAGTGCCGAATAAACCATCTGGGAAGACCGTCCGCCTTGTGTCTCCTTCTTCGGCGCGCCTGGACCATCAGTGGATGAGGTGAACCCCTACAGAAACTTCGCCAGCCCACCCGTGCCTTGGAGCAGCCTGGCAGCCCCTGAAGCCGTGGACGGACGCTTGGTGCCCCCCTGGAAGGCACCGCAGCATACTCTTGGAGAGCCACAGGATCATCAGCCTGATGATGGCTGATGAAAGCACCTGAAAAAGCTAAAGATAAAATCCACCTGAAAGCAGGCATATGAAGAATAAGATTGTAATTGGGAACAGAGATAAGGGAATTAGCAAGAGCATATAATGTCTGCCCAAGTTGTTTTCCTTTTGTGATGAGATTCCTGGCTTTCCTCTGAATGGAGGTGGATGCTGTACATACTGGTTTTATCAGGGTCCTTGATATGATCCTACATACAAACCTTACAGGCAATTTGGTAAGCTATGGACTGAATAAATGGACTTGAAGGTGAAAATGAATTGGTGGGTCCTCCTGATTTTGTGATGTGATAGCACAAAGTCATTGGTCAGTGGCATTACTCAGGATTCTATACTGGGGCTATTATAGTTATGCATCTGAAAGCCCTGTACAATGGGACTGAATGCACCAAGCCATGCCAAGCTGTGGGGAACTGCTCCTCACTGAGATCTTGATAGGCTATAAAATGACCTGAAATTACCTTATAATGTTCAACAGAAACAAATGTAGTTTTCTGCTAGGGACAGGTGCAACTGTGTTTGGGTTGTTGTGTTAAAAAAAAAAAAAAAATTAAAAATCATCCCTACAGAAAAAGACCAAAAGGTGGACAAGTAGATCATGACTTAGTGGCATGCACTGTCAGCAAATGTAGCCAACTACATAGTGTATTACCAGCAGTGCAGCCAGCACTGGAAGAGTACTGAGATACTTTCTACATGAAGACAGAATAAGATAACTTGATTTTTTCAAATTTAAGAAGAGGAGAATAAAATGAGATTTTGGCGAGTTATACAACTACCTAACAGATGATATGGAAAAAAGCAGAGACAGACTGTTCTCAGAAGTGACCAGTGCTTGGAAAATTGGCAACTGACATAAATTGCAAGAAATTAAGCTCTGATTACATAATAAGACTTCTTTCTTTNTATAAGTTCTTGTTTTTTTTTTTTTTTTTTTTTTTTTTTTTTTTTTTTTTTTTTCCCTGTCACAATGGCAAAGAGTGGATCAGTTTCCCCAGAGATGTTGTGGAATCTCTCAAACCACATAACTGAAGACTCGAAACTTAACTTGACAAGGTTCTAAAATATCTGGTATAGGATGACCCTGCTGTCAACAGGGTTTTGGACTAGATGGACTTTAAAGGACCCTTCCAACTTGTTGCTCTGTGATTGTGCATGTCCTGCACTACAAAAGTACCAAGAAGAAATTTAAAACAAAAAAGATTTAGAATATCTAGGGTTTAGGATAAAATTATAGCTAATAACCTAATTGTAATTCTATTCCTGAATATTCCTTCCAATCACACTGCTTCAACGGAATACAATTTTCTTCCTTGGGATTATCTGTTAAGCACTGTCTATTAAGATCTGCCCCTGAATATCAATATTTCTGCACTGTCAATGTACATTGTATCAATTATCTGGATTTCATTCATAAAGAGAATAAAAGGTTTTAGATGGCTATAACATTAGAATTTCATCTCAGTGAAATTTCAAAGTTAATGGTGAATGACACTGAAGGGAATAATTGATTTTTTAATCCAAATTCATGCCCATGTTTAAGGGTCAGGCATGGATGCCATTCTCAGCTTAGTTCTGTGGTGACATTTTGGATGATTTATATTTGCCCAGTACAAATAAAAAAAACAAAGTCCTGTTTAATTTTTCCCTAGATTCAGAAGTTTTTGAGACCTGATTTATCCCCTGAGTTTCTCTGTAGGCAACACAGTGATACTTTGTTCTGAATACAGTTTGACCAGTCATCAGTAACAATGACCACGTCTGACAGTATCTTCAATGTCAAACTTTCAAACTTCTATAGGCTACCAAAACATTCTGAAAGACTGATAAATCTGTACATATATGTGGACTCATATTTACCTATAATGATCCTATATATAAAATAATATGTTACACAAGTTCTTGTAAAAGTAATAGAGGGAAGAAAACAGGAAAAGTTATTAGTCTGAATAAGCCTTTATCTTTTCATACTGCTACACACAAACTATTATTTATTCATTTTTACTAACAATGGAATTTTATTAACTTAAGATTATTTACTAATTTAAAATATGTAAAATAATTTCTCTTTCACTTGTGTTTATCTACCACTTATACTTGTCTCTTGCTCAAATTTTTCTATTTCATTCCTTATTTTCTCCCTGGTCTTGTTGTAGGTCTAGCCTCTAAAGATAATACACAAGTTGATCTAACTTTATATTGTTAAATAGCCAAATATAAATCTGAAATAATTTCCTGATAGATAATGTCCTAAATCTGAATATGACTCACTAGATGGGCAGGTCCTAATCTATAATGCTAAGAGGGGCTTCCAGAGCTATGTCAGGATGAATGATGATTCTCATAACTTTTCCCATTCTGACACTGCCATGCACAGCAGGAAAACTATGACATAATTATCATCATGGAAGGTAGGATGACTCAGACAACTGGAGTGCCTACAAGGGCAATGAAGCTGATGAAGGGTCTGGAGTGCAAGTCTTATGAGGAGTGGTTGAGGGAGCTGGTAGCCTAGAGAAGAGGAAGATCAGAAAGACCTTATCACTCTCTACAAGTACTTGAAAGAAGGATTTACCAAAATGGGGGTTGGTCTCTTCTCTCAAGTAAAAAGCAATAGGATAAGAGGAAAAGGTCTCACATTGTACTAAGGGAGGTTTAGACTAGATATTAAGAAAAAGTCCTTCACTGAAAGGATTGTCAAATTGAACCTTCCTGGTACTGCCAACAAGAATTGTTCTGCTTCACCACTTACATTGCATTCTTCCGTTCTCTAAAAACACAACTGCTCTACTGTCTCCCAATAAAGTTCATTTCATCTAGTTAACTATTTTTTTGTTAGCAATCTAAAGGAGAAATTAAAGTAAAAGGTACTAAGAACCAAAGAAAACACAGTTATAGATCACAGACATACTAAATGACTGATGCAATTACAGGGTTTTTGACAGATACAGTCTTCCAGCTACAACAATCAATATGTAAAACACCTCTTGAAACAAAGATTATACCTTACCATGTTTCTAAATAGATAACAATGAGTTCTTTTCTCTGAATTTCCTACTCCTTTCAAAAATCTCTTTACAGTTCTATTGTCTGCGTTCATGAGTTCTACAGTGTAATTATACATCATACACAAGTTAACCAATTTTGTTTGCTCTAAATTTATTGCTTGGTAATTTCTGCCATCCATTTTTGTTGTTGCTTTAATTATAACAGATACATAATAATTTGGTATTCGGTTTCCACTCTTTTTTTTTGCAGAATTCTCATACCCCTCCCTATCAGGTTTTTTCCTAAAAATTCCAAACTAAATCTGCTACCTGTTCCATGTCATCATTCACCCTTTTTTCTCATACTGTCCCTAGTTGACAACACTGAATTTCCTTTACTGTGTTGTCATTCAGCATTATGAAATATTCTTTCACTTCAGCAGCCAGATTTAGGCGAGTGATCACAAATTTGTATGAAATTGTATGTCATGTACAAATTTTATCCCTCATTATCCATCCTTTTTCTTCTATCTGTGATGAATATACTAAGTGTGAGTGTCCACAGATATTCTGGTAGGGTTCCAGCATTTGAACTACACTGAAAATAAATATTTTATTTTCTTGTTTTTATTTTTGTTTCTTTACTTTTTGTTTGCTGAGGCACAGAAGGACTGTATCTCTTAGTAATCCTGTACTGGTTTTGATGGGGACAGAGTTAATTTTCTTCATAGAAGTGAATATACAGCATCTCATGTGAAGTGTTTGTCAAGTGCTTCTCATGCTGCCCTGAAAGCAAGCTGGGGTTCATGGAAGTTTGGGAGAGAACAGAGGTGGGACAGCTGACTGTCACTGACCAAAGGGATATCCCATACCTTAGGGTGCCATGCTTGGTAATAAAAGCTGTGAGAAATAAGGAGGAAGAGTGTTCAGAGTTATGACATTTGTCTTAAGGCACCGCTATGCATGACGGAGCCTGGCTTTCCTGGAGATGGATGAACACCTGTTTGTGCATTGGACGTTGTGACAGAATTCCTTGTTTTGCTTTGCCTTGTATGCACCTTTTCCTTTACCCATTAAAGTTTCTTTATCTCATCTCATAAATTTTCACACTTTTAGATTTCCAATTTCTCTCACCCACTGTGGGGAGTGACCTAGTGGTTGCACGGGGCCAAGCTACGGCCTGGGGCAGAACCACAGCAACTCATTAGAATTTTATTTTTTAGGAGCAATTGATGTGAGATCTTCCTGAAAGGTTTTTGGGAGAATCTTTAAGCACAATTTTATTGATTCTTTAAAGGTTAATGAATCTAGGGGGCATGCACGAAAACAGCTTGTGTTTTTCTTTGGTATAACAGGTTTATTCATATACACACTGTTTGTTTTCACTGTCTTCACCAAGATACGCAATAGTCTCTTTACAAAGTTCTCTTTAACAACATATCATAAAAGTCACCTTCCCTCTCTTAGATATTAAGGATGATTTGAGCCATATATTGGCTTAATGTACTAATTCAGAGATAGGAGATTCATATCTGAAATCCATTTCAATTCAGAGATTCGTATCTGAGATTCAGAGACTCATAATTGAGTCTTTGATGATTTTATGAATATGATGCATAACATATTCAAAGATTTCATATCTGAGTTTCTTAAGAGTGTCTTTAGAACTCATTGAGCACCAAGTAGATTGAGTTGGCCAGCAGGATCTTAGTTTCACCAGGCTTTTTAAATTCTGACCCTGTTCTGCATTATTCATGAGGTTCATTATGTTTGAACTACCTTCTTATCTACTAGTAATCCATAAATGATACCCTCAAACACCTTATTATAAGCTGTAGCAATACCTAAAATACCTGCAAAAATTTTGTTTGCTCTGATGAGAAAAATGTCTTTTTAAAAATTATTATCTATATTTGTTCTCCAGACAAAACATAGAAAACCATAGAGATCATACAAGAATTCTTGATTTTCCACTTTTGAAGTCAATTTTATCTATTCATGCGTCTTCTGTAGCTTATTAGTTACAATATACTGTGATTAAATCTATATGACAAATAATTGTTGCTAATATTTCAAATATCAAGGAGTAAATTTTCCACTGATGGAGTTATGCCACTGCAACCTGGCCCCACCAGTACAAGCTCATTTCCATTTGTGACAGATGAAAGTCTTTGGAAGCATGGAAACTTCAAAGACCATAACACCGAGATGCACAGCATTATGGATGCATAAATTCAGGAAAAGGCTGTTTTATCAAAGCTGGGGGTAATTAATGCAAATCCCTTGACTTTCAAGCAGGTAAATAAGCATGAAAGCCTCACCCTTTTCTGAAAAACTGTGTATATTGGTTTGTTTTGGTTCAAGAAGTTGATGGGGAAGTAAAAAATATGGCCTGTGTCAGGAATTAAACACACTTTCTAGACTGTGAATTAGACTGTAGGTGCTGTGTAAATATGATAAATGTAATTTGGATTGAAGCAGGAGAAGAGGCTGAAGCTTAAGAAATAATTTTGAGAGAATGAAACATAGTGTCATGAATATCTAATCAATAAATAGAAAGCAAGAGACTTGAGACAATAATGTGAAATGTGTCTGAGTGAAAACTGTGTCTGCTTTTATTAGTTAATCAAGTGGCATAAAAATGAATAAATGAAGAGAATTTTATTTTTTTTTAATATTACTCTTATCATTTTACCCATAGGTGTAAGAAAGTAAAAACACAAAGATTTTCAGAAGAAATAATTTCTGAAAGGAAATGTCACTTTGTAACAAGCTAATCTAATTTCAGGCAGATGTGGAAAAGGAGAATTTCAGCCCTATGATTATTGTCAATTCCACATTTTGCCTCCTGGAAAAGTCATGTTCCCCCTGAATTTGCCAATAAGCTGCAGGAAGGTGACCATTTGTTTCTAGGATTTTTTTTTATGCTTAGTTTCACCTCATTTTTATTATAGTTACCAGAGGCAGAGAGTCAGGATACAAACTTACAGCCTCTAACAGCCCTTCTAGGGAGACACATATAATTTTAGCTTTCATATGAAGGGAGGGAGCCAAGGAACTGTAATTTAAACACAACTGAGAAGAAAAAAAAAAAAAAACCCAACACGTTTTGAAAGAGAACTCCATCACTAACACTCTGCTTTGTGTCTAAAAAGTTTAAATGTCTTTTTAGTTGAAGTCACAGCTAAAACGACATCCCTGAATTCACCAAAATGTTTCAGCTCTGACAGACATGGGGTAAGAACTAGAAAGCAAAACACCCTTTAGTTTCTTTAGTACACACCTAAGGATTGTAAAAGGAGTCTTTACAGTATTTTGCTTTACACTGATCATGAAAAGAACTTTTTTTTCCTTAACAATTGCATCATTGAATAGATTGTGGGAGTGTTTGTCTTATCTTAAATAACAGATGGGTACCTATTTTATGGTCTAGATTATTTCCTGAAAAGCTTCATTTTATTCTTTATCTCCTTTTCTTTCCCATACTAATGAAGTTCTCAGTGTTTCTCTGTGAAAGATCTGCATTCACATAAGTCGAATTACACAAATTTATGCCACAGTTTGAAGAGAGATCCTGATTTTCTCAAACAAGTTTCTATGGTGATACTTTTTACACATCTTTTCATAAGCCATACACTATCCTTTGTCATGTTAATCTTCTAAAATATATTTAAATAAAACCCCATCATAGCTATATTTGGAGATGGGCCCAAGTTCATATTTTTTGTTTGTTTGCTGGGGCTTTTTTCTTCTGTAAAAACCATGTATTTCACAGCTTGTTCTTGTTTGTTCAGTTTGTTAATGTATGATTCAGTCTTTAAATACAGCTCTATGCCTAGGTTTCCATCAGATGCTTTTCTAATTTATTTGCCATCTTTTGCTGATTTGCATTTCTAACAGTTAATAACATTTTGCCAGTTTAATTAATTTCAGACAATAAACATTTCAGTTGTAAATAATTTAGCTTTGTAAAACAGTAACTAGAAATTTTAAATTTATATTTTTATCAAAATGTATGTATTTTTACCTTGTCTCTATGTTTGCAGGTGCTTTACACATACAGCAATGATATTTCTATAACATATTACCATTAAAGTTATTGAGCAAGATATCAAAAATAATTTTTCCTATCGTGAAAAGACAGATCTCTTTCAAGGTCCTACATCTGCTCATCTATCAGAAATCAAGAGTGACAAATTAGGAGTGAAGAATCAAGATTAAGGACCATAAGTCATGTGCTCAGAATAAGATCAAAATGAAGACATTAAGAAAATACTTAACTTCTGTTTATGTATCATGTATAAAAATGGTTAGTGATTTTAGAAGTACCCTCCTGCCACTGGTGTTTCCTTATTTAAATTAAAGCTGTTGGAAACTTACTGGAATGTGAAATTTTGTGATACAACAATAAGGGGTGAGTGGAATCAAGGATCCAGGCAGAGATAAAGGTAAGCTTCTACTGTAATAAATCACAATTCTTTTAACATTGTTTCAGACTCTGCATACTTACACAACTGCTCAGTAACCAATGCACTATGATTCCTGCCTCCTAAGCAAACCATGCTGAGATTCAGATTAATGGTAACTCCTTTATCCTTACTGTTTGGTTTCCAAACAAAATATTTTTTTACATTCATTCCTAGTATGAGAAAAAACATAATTCTTGACCTTTCAGTCTTCACTGCAAGAGAAGTCTCTGGTAAGAAGTGTTTCTTCATATATGGAATTGCACCACTTTTGAGAGTGGTGTCATGATCACAGCATGACTTCAGAAGGTGGACAGACCTTCCAAAGCTGCCTTAGACTCCATGTCAGCACTGACATTATTTGGATTTTGGACAGGAAGTAGGAAGGACAGCACAGTAGCCCATGTCTTTCCCTGGAAAGTGAAGTGTCCACTACGTGGCCTTATGTACATATTTTTACAGATCACAATTCTGATACTGCCTATCTGGCTACTAAAAGAAAATCATCAGTCCACAATGTCCAAAAAGCATTTTAGGGCTCTGACACTATGAAAAGTGCTGACCCCTGCTCAGGTTTCTGTTCACTGGCAGTGGCCATCATTTTATGTGTAGCTGGGATTCATATTTCTGTCTTAAACCCTTTGAAAAACAGGCATTGACACTAAGAGTTGAGTAAAATCAAAAGACACTTGAAAGAAATAGGTATTCCCAGAGAGTGATTCACCTGACTGCAAAACACAGAGGATGAACAGTGTCCTGGATAAGCCTTTATCTATCACTCCTTTGATTATGAGATAATGACCTGATACTACATTCTTAATTCTAGCCATTTACTAAGTGAGATTCATATGCACACCTTGCCCTTTGGCACTCTTCATGCTCTTGTGTTATATATTCTTCAGGCGAAGGAAAATCTTATCTTCTTATGTCTTACATGAAACTGAAAAAAAACCCAATAAGTACTTAAAAATTTTCTGGGGTAAATTAATTGCACTTCCTAAATCGCTACTCGCCATTCTGTTTATGATAGTGTCTTCCATTTAACTATAAACTACTTAGATAAGCAGGTTTTCCTTATCTTTAACTGATTGCTACATTCTGCCACTTTTCTGACTATTAAAACTTCCTGATGCTTTCAAATTGTACCACGATTCATACAGCTTTCTGGAAATATTGCTTCCTTTATTCCATCTTCAGTAACTAGTTTAATTTTATGCATTCCTTTTAATAAGCTTATTCATGCCAAGTGCCAGTTTTTCTCATATTCTTTTAAGAAACCAAATGACTAAGAATATTAATGATGAAAAACTGCACCATTGGGAGGTGAGAGAGTTCATTTTCTGACACAGACTCATTAGATGATGTGGCAAACACCAAGGGTGGCATTGATTATCATAGCCTCTGTACTCTCAAAGGTTAATGATCAGGAAAATTAGCTGACCTATTGTAACCAGATAACATTCAATTGATAACTGTCAGGTGACTGTAGTTATTAAAATAGAGTAGAAACAGACTCTCTGATATTGCAAGTTACTTATTAAAAATTGCCTGTGAAAGAAGCTGTGAAAAATATCACCCGCCTCTTTTAAAAAGGTCTAGTTTAGTAATTTCTAATCTATCTATTTTATCAATGCCCCAAATATCTATCTTGTCTGCAAAAAAAGAAAAAAACCCCAAAACGTTAGAATATAGAGGTTTAGGAAGAGATGCTCTGGTGGAAATTTTAATAAGGTGGTTGGTCACGTATTACAAATCAAAAAATGAGGATTTAAAGTAAGCCATGTGTTTATTTTGACATTATTTCCCAGCAAGAGAAACATGATAAAACTATTTTTTATTAAAACTATTTCTGTATTTTCTATTTAAATATATAATGTTGCTGGGAAAAACTTTGGGGTTTTTTTGCTTCAGGTATAGGATTTTTAACTTGGAGTCAATCAAAAGTGTGGAAAATGTATGGTGAATATTTTCCAACATAACAGGAACAAGGACACTCTTGATATTTAAGAGATTTCATCCAGAAAATGAATTTGCTCTATGTATTTGGACTACAGGTCTGAGTTCTGGAGGATCCCTGTACCCCTGTATTTTTTCTTTTTACTTTATTTTGATGTCACACTTGTACTGCGACAGCATAGAAGCAAGATCTGCATAAGTCCTGTCTTTTACAGGACTCTAGCTGATGGAACTGGAAAACTAGAGAAGAAAAGAATAAATACCTGTCCTTACTTGTGAGACGGAGATATCCCAATAGGTATTTCATGAAATAATGTCAAGTTTCAGAAAAAAGCAGCATATGTAGAAACACAGACCCAGGAGCGATAACCAAGACAATTAAAAGTCCCATTGATGAGATGAAACATGATAAGAGTCCACATAATCACATATTCTTGCTCTGTTTCCCATACAGACAGTTACTAAATCATATCCCCATAGTACTTGGGATTTTTAGTACATGAGCACCAATAATCTAGGAAAACACAGGTAATGTGAAAGATTAGATCAGGAAGCAACGTTTTGGCCTCTGAAACTTCAGGAACTTCAGGAGCTGTAAATGTCTCTGATTCATCTTAACAAAAGGAAGAATAGGTCCTATGAATATAAATTAGGAAAAATTTGTTACCTGCTGTAAAATCAAATGACTCTCTAGCCCTGAGAATATGAGAAAAATGCATCTTTTTTTTCACTATCACACTGTCACAGCACACTAATCAACATTTCCTTTCTAACTGCAGATGTTCCAAAGGAAGACCAAAAAAATTCTGTGAGCCAAGAAAGAGAAACTCTCAGCCCAAACATATTCTTGATCACTGGTAATTGGGTAATTAATTAAACACAAGTCAAAAGGTTATCTGCAGTTTGTTAGGAATTTCAAGAATTAGCACAGCTGTCTTTTTAGGACCACTCTTTCATATAGATTAAGGTCTTGTTGGTTTGTTTTCTTGGTGCAATATTATGTTCTGCATATTTAGAGATATAACAATATACCTGTTTATATGTATACATAGTTATACATACATACGCTATACAAATAACAGTAATGGTATGTCTTCATACATTTTTATGAAGATTGGTATAATTTCTTAAGGATAGTGTAAGCTTATACAAGTAAATTAAGCAACGATAGGAAATGTTCCTGTTTACAGGGACAGGATCATCTGAACTGATAACCTGTCAGAGCTACTGTGGCATAGTTTTGGACACGGCCAGTTATGCCTCTCCTAAAGCATGTCTGGGCTTATTTTTTGCAGCTGACACAGGCTGACCATTTCCAAAAGTCAATTTGCATGTGATCACACTGTTTTGCACATAAAAAAGTTTGATTTGCTATCACAGACTCTTCTGTATCAGCTGGCCTCAGTACTACAGAACAGTTCAAGATGTGTTAAATTTGTGACTTAGGACTCTAGCTTTAGCAAAATCCTTAGATCCTGGATTCAGCTGATGTCATGTGAAGGACCCATCCTTTTCATCAAGAACATTTTATTTCTAATTCCATCATGTTTTATCCAGGGCATGGTAATATTTCTGATGATTACAATGATCAAGTCAAGAGAAAAAAAATTATCTGAGATTTCAATATCTAGATGATGAGGAAAGACCGAAAGAGCTGGGTTAATTCTATCTGTTTAAGGAGAATTCTAACTTATAAAATTGCAAATCTTTGTGGCAAAAAGAGAGAAGGTTTCCTTCATGTCCTGTGAGGTTAGGGCAAGTACTACTGGGCACATATAATGGTGAGGGAGATTTAGATTAAAGATTAGGAATAGCAAAGTAAGGGTAAGAATTCTAGTGGCACTAAAACAAATCACTTAGGTTGCTGAATGTTCATTCCTGGAACTTTTTAAGAAAAGCTTCAGAAATTATTAAGAATTATTTAATTGATAGAATGTTAGAGAAAAAATGCAGAGGGTTCTGAAGGTGCTCTCTAACCCAATTTCATCAGAACTATGTGATCATGATAACTTCATATAGGAAAAAAGTAACAAATATTTGGAGCTAGTAACAATTAAATATTTGGTGCTTCCAGACAATTTTATTTTGGTTGAAAAAATACAATAAAATTGAAAAAATATTATTTATTGATGAAGTATACTTGTGTTTTAGTATTGAGTCATAGCTGATGAAGTAGGTAAAAAGAACAAAAAATGCTATACTCTATTCTTGCATATATTCTAAATGTGAACATTCATATTGATTTTCTATAAGTATAATAATAATAATTTCTTCATATTTCTCCATAACACTAAATTTAAATGTGTTCTGTCATAATTGTTCTAATTATTTTCAAGTTAATTCCTTTTCCACATCTTAACATTCTAGGAAAAGGTTTGCTGTTTGATTACTATACTTTCTTCTCAGTTTATTTGTTTTTGCTGACTACTTCAGAAAGACAAGACAAGATAAGATAATTTCTAGAAATTTTCTAGAAAGTTTCTATCTTATAATTTCCTTAATTCCACATTCAGTTAAACAGATTATTTACTACACAATGTATATTGCATTAGAGAAGAAAGTGGCCTTATTTCCTCCCCTTCTCTGTCTAGATTTTTATTTCATTGCACTAAATCTGGCATGGCTGTTTATAACAGCTGTTCCACTTTTCCTTTCTTCAAGTACTGCAAGCTATAAAGTTTCATTCTAGGCTCTTAATGCAGTCAATCATTTACCTAATAAAATAAAGAAGATTAATGAATCTTCCCCATATAAAGCTTCATTTACCTGAACCTGACAATACAGCAGTATTGCTCAAAGATGTGTGAACGAGCAGCTGGAATACCTGGAGCCAGATACATTTAAATAGCTCACAGTAGGTCATATATAGGAAAAGGATTATAATAGTAGAGGGATAAGCAAGAGGTTTTGCCTCAGGCTACCTCTGGGGCATTTGAAGTATAGTAATTCTACCAGGACCAGCATGGTGAACCATATATTGCCACATAAGCTGCTCATAAAGAAATTGTAGGGATTAAATGTCTTCTAAATGCTTAATTTTAATTGGAATGTGATTAGCCTGAAGGCATAAAATTATGTCTAATATATTTTTCTTTTAGCAGTTTAATAAATAGTTACAGAAAATACTTAATGAGAATTTCATTTCAGTATTGAAACCCATTTAACTTCCTTAGTTTTCTCTTGTAATAAAAAAGTTAGAGATCAAAGTTTAAAGTTAATATAGATAATTGCTTTTAGTTTACTATCTCACAATTGATTGAAGCTACATACTGAAGATATTGATCCAATTGAATATTTTGGTATATATGCAGAAACTTTGTAAAACAAAACAGATGCATTTGAAAATATATATGTCCAAAGAATATTCTCTTTTGTATTAAATGGCTGTATATATTTCATAGGAGAACCCTGTACATCTGAATAATGTCTTAAATAAAAAATAAATGCATGTTAACTATTTGGAAACCAACCTTCCTTCCTTCCTTCCTTCCTTCCTTCCTTCCTTCCTTCCTTCCTTCCTTCCTTCCTTCCTTCCTTCCTTCTCTTTCCACCCCAAAGTCATTCTCTAAATCTCTTCTCTTAGAGGAAAAATTAGATAGAGAACCACTTTTGTTTCTCCAGTAATGAATAAGCCACAATGATCTTTGTACCAGAGGAAATTATACAGCTCTGTGTGTGCATTATTTTTTGTTTGTTTTCTTCAGTGTTTTATATAAACTATCTAAATTAATGATGCATTAAAAGTATTTAATTAAAACTCAAGAATTAGCTTTATGAAATAAAAAAAAAATATCCTTTTCTACATCAAGCTTAATACCAAGACAGACTTCTTGTTTAGTGATTTCTTTGGCATGTATCTGAGACTCTTGATACATATGAAGGCCCTATTTTACAGATATTTTGTCTGTGATAATAATAAACAGAAGATTACAAATTCTGTGAAAGTAGAGGGATGTTCTCTAATCCTTTCACACAATAAGGAACCAGATCTACTAGATTTCTAGGAAGCTCTGCTTACCTGTGATTGCCATCCAGACCAAATCCATTATTTCCTGAAGGGCAATAAAAATACACTCATTTTGGTATTTTTGAAAAGGCAGTTTCTGTGCCTCTAGGAAGACGCTAGATGTTCAGCCAGCTCCTGTCTTATGGACAGAAAGAAGGAACAGAAAATTCACTCCTGTCTCATCTTGGAACAGTAATTATCTCTATAAAAGTACACCACACTTCTTTTGGGGAAGAAGAGGCTTAATAAATTAACTTTCACTAATGGTTGATGTCTTTGTGCATCTGAAATATCAGCATAACCAAGACTAATTTTCTGCAACAGCCTTCATCGTTGATTTTATTTATCCTGCTTTTTGTCAGACCTAAATTGGTTTCCTGAAGGGCACTGCCTCATTCAGACAATCTTAAATCCAAGTTCCTTCCTGACTCTTTCAGCCTTACCTTGGTATCTGCTTGTTTGAGTTTTTTTGTGCATACATGTTTGGTTTTGCTTCTAGATCTCCCTAAATACACTGTGATATTTTAAGGCAAACACAGACTTGTATACTTCCAGCATAGCCCCCCTGTAAGTTCACTTAACTTCCTTTCACACCTGTGCTATCACTAATTGCTTGTTTACCTCCCTGGCTATAAACACTTATAGTCTTCAATTACTCTGTGCACTAATTATCTTGAATAGCTGGTTTGGGGCAAGGGAAAAAGTCACTGGGAAAATACATATTCTTGCTTTCTAACATTAGAAATACAGTCTTCCTTTAACATTAAGACAGTATATACTTTCTGGTTTTCTGAAATTAATTATCAGAGCCTTTTTTTTCTTTTCTCTTTAAGCTAGTTGGAATGCATGAGAATTCATATTATTATTTGGAAATGATAGAGGTATATTTGGAAGGAGAAAAACTTACTCCCCTTGTCATCCTCTGCTCCATTCTACTCCTAAGACACATACTATCCCTCATTATCTTTAGTATGTTTTTATAATAATGTTTTTCAGGGTTTTTGAATGCTGTCCACATCCATGAACTCATACAGTCTCTCTTTCCCCTGTACAATGCTATGTGACTATGTGTTGTGGTGACTACTTGAAAAAAAAATTGTTTTCTATTTTGAAAATTTCTTTTTAAAACATCAATATTAGTATCTGGTTTTTGCTACGTGACCTCTAGCATCATTTTTTGTTTCATTACTTTGAGAATTTGTGGTTTTTCATTTATTCGTAGTTCATAATGTATTTATTAATTAATCTCCTTAATCATGAAACAGAATTTTGGTGATATTTTATTTAAGTCAAATTAATTTATTTTTACTGGATAACATTTTCCACAACAAAATGTACTCCTTTATTCTTCTGTTATACTAATAACACTGAAATAGTTCTTCTTCAACATTCCATTTAATTTTTCTTTTAATAAGTGTGGGGTCCAGGCATTTCAGAACAAATCTGTGGAAATTTTGAGGAGTTGAGGGGCAAGTTAGGTTATTATTTCAGAACGAAATTTCTTAATGTTCATTCCTCTTATTTTTTTCCTTTTTTCTGCATACCCATTGGGGTAGTGACCTTCTGTCTGCCATACAATCTTAGACTTCATTTTAGAACAGCTATTTTATTCCTTTGTTATATGTCACATAATTCCTTGTAAATGAAACTTGTCCCTTTTGAGAGGACTTAATCAGCATTTTCTCCACTGGTGTAATGAAGTAGTATAAATCTTTCTGCAGACAGAAGGCATATAGTAAATTAGTGAGATACTGACCAAAAATTCATGTATGTTCGGAGAAACATGAGCTCAATTATTAATTATAATCATTAAAACATGAATTTACAATTACTGGAAGCAGTAACAAACATAAATCAGATTAAACCCCTCTGCAAAATAATCAAACATTTAATATTCTCTTTTTCTATTTCAGTAGAAATGGAGAGAAACATTCTCACAAGAATGTTTCCATCCTTCATGCTGTTGATTTTTTTCAGGACAAGGCATCTCTGTTTTGCTAAACTTCTTTATTATGTGGAAGTTTTTCAAATTGGTTCATGTCATAAAACAAAATATTACTTGTTGTTTCACTTCATGAGATATCAACACTAGCAAAAATGTTTACATTTTCCTTGGATAGCCAAATCAGCCACTAAGGAATTAAACATATCTGAATCTTTAGCCTGATGAAGTCTTTCACTATGGAAGAAACTAACATTCTGTAACTCCATAGAGTTACTCCCTACTTAGGTATAGTATTGTTTTACAATCATTTGCAAAATACATACAAGTAATGTGTGTCCTTTGGTTTATGTGATCTAAAATTTGTTGGAGGATGAAAACATGTCAGATTGTTTAATAAGGTTGGATCACATCAATTTTGCTTATTGTTACTTATATACAAACAAAAAACAAAGGAAATATTTCTTTAAAAACACCCTGAGCTGCTAGATCAAAATGACCACAAATACAAAGTGGTTTTCACATTTTTTCACATTGCTTTTCAGTTTCATTTCTATGAAGGAGAAAATGTGATAGGAAACCTTTAAAATAATCATCAGCTATTTTAAAAATACTAGTGTACTCCTGATGCACAATCCTGTATCTTATGGGATGGGTCACCCAACTGAATAAGAAAGGGTGAGTAATTCAGGTAAATTACCTACTCAGCACAAAATTGTGGAAAAAGGAGCTCTATAGCTCTTAGGAAATATTATTACATTTTTTTTTTTTGTAAATAAGGAAGTAACTATGGGAAAGCATAATCAACATTATTGTTATCTGAATCAGATAAAAATAATAATTATAGTCTCCTACAAAATTCTTGCTTCTAAGCTGGAGATATTTGGATTTCAAGGAAGGGCTATTAAACAAACAGGGTATTGGTTGCATGGCCATGTCCAAGGAGCTATAGCCAAAAGCTCAATGTCCAAGTGGAAACCAGTAACAAATGGTGTCCCTCAAGGGTCCTTACGGGGACCTAGAGTAGTTAATACAGTCACCAATGACGAGGACAGGGGAGTGAGTGCACCCTCAGCAGGTTTGCCAGCAACCCCAAGCTGAGTGGTGCAGTTGATCCATGAGAGACACATAAGGTGTCGATCACCAGGACTGTGGTAGGCTCCATCAGTGGGCCTGGTCGAACTTTCAGCAAGTTGCAAAGTGCCACATCCTGCCCTGGTTGCCAGAGGGACCTGCTGTTTGCCCATCCTGTCTGCAGCACTCCCTAGAGCTGCCTTTATTGGGGCCTCGACACTCCCCAGGGGTGTCCCCAGCTCAGGAGACATGATCCCCAGCTCTGCTGTCAGACAGGCCTGCTCCAGATCTGATTGTCTCAGTAAGTGGCTGAATTGTTGGGATTACTTGCAATGCAGATTATAGACTTTTATATTTATCAGGAAAAAACCTGTGTATTTAAATATAATACATGCATTAATGTTTAAATCCTTTTAAGTCCTTCATTCTTCCTTAGAAATCCCAAATTTTGTGCTTAGCAAATCAACATCATGGTACTTCTCAAAACCAAATGAATAATTGAATGTAAAGTCCATCTGTCTAACCATGCATCAGAGAAACAAACCCAGAAAATTTACATGTATCCCCTACTACATACTGTTCTTGAAAGACTGGATATGCCAATTATTGCTTTGAATAGACAACACTAATTCTGCTGTTTTAAGCTTATCAGATGTGACAATGTTGTTCAAATTGTCAAACAATACATTTTATATCTAAGACACAAAGATAAAAGTGAGAATCCTTGCTTTATCAGTTAATAAAAATGATCCTAGAGCTAAAGAAATAGATGATGACTGGGACAATTTATTAGGAAATCCAACTGCTGATAAATCAAGGCCATGGTAGCTCGTTTCAGTTTAGAAATAATATGAAAATTACTCCTGTTTCACCAAAAATAATAAAAATCCATTTATTTATTTTTATACATAGCACACAGCTTCCATTTATGATTGAACAGAGGTTTGGAAAGAAATGTTCTATTTTTTTTCAGTTTTATGTCCCAAAATGGCTGCTATTGATTATGACTAAAATTTATTACATTGATGGGTATATTTGGTGTGTCAATAGGAAGGGAAAGTGAGTGAACAATTTATTAAATCAAGACCTAAAATGAGAATATTCTGTGTTCTGAGTGAATAAAAAAGCACGAGATACATAAATCAGAAGGCAGGGAATTCTGTTGTTATTATATCACTGCTGCTATTTCCATTGCTGCTCTTTTACTTGCATCATTCCCCCTGGGTCTCAGAGCATTCATGGTTCATTTTCTATCGATTCTCAATACTACTTCAAAGAATTGGAAAGATGAAGAAATATTCAGAAATGAGCAACAAGTAGTCAGAAGTAAGTAAATTCTTTATGATGTAAGTAACTCAAAAAGATTTATGGCAATGAGCTTTATATTATATTAGAATTCTTCACTTAGCTCTTCCCTGAGTTCCATTTCATATATTTTACAAGGCTTGCAGTTTATCTGTTCGTATCAGTAGACGTTTTTATTTAATTTTCTCAGACACTTTGCCATGTAATAGGACTGAATAATGAGAGCTTCCCAAAATGGTTATCCTGTGGTTATTTATGTTCTCTATTAACACAGAGTTTTAGCTGTTAAAATATTCTTTGAAGCTCACCGATAGTGCATGACAGGCCACCACAGTTAGTTTTCTTCCCTTTTTTTTGAGATCTAAATCTCAAGTGGACTGCTTTTCTTGTAAGAACAGGCTAAACTTGTGCTCAGCCAGATTTTTGAAAATTGCAATGCAATATTGACACTTCTGAAAGTTTCTTTGCTATTCTTAATCAATTTTAAATGTGTAAACAAGTGCAAACATCTCATGAAATTGCCATTGACATAATAAAGCCGTCTTTGCTACTGATATTTTCAAAGTGGTGTTACACACAGCTAGTAAATAGCCAAGAACAAACATCTGTAATGACCCAAACAACATCTGTAATGACCCAAACAACATCTGTAACAGCAAATCAATAACACCTTCAATTTAATTTCATTTAGAACAGCAGGACATTCATTTAACAGCAATAATTTAGAGCAGAGGTTTTATTGTAGAAAATATTTGGTAATGCATATATGTATACACAGGCACATGTAAGTGTTTGGAGAGATACATGTCTATATACAGGTACCAAGCTTCACTGTAAACATATCCTACAAATCAAAAGCCTAGTCAAAATAATTAAGTTTTAATCCCAAAAAGACAGCTAAGCACACCGAATTTAGCTGATATAGAGGCATTAACTTAGGGTAGTAAAAGCTTGTAAACAATGCTGTGTCATAATCACAGGTATGGTCAGCTCACCAGGTACCATTTAAAGCGTCTTTCATTAACAAGAGGTCTGTGTTGCAGCGTAGAGGAGTGGAGTTTTCTGCAGCAAAAATGGTAGAATGTGACAATGCAAAATGCAATAAAATAAGTGTGATAACTTTAGAGTAATGCTAATTAAAAGGGAGACAAACACAGCACAGTATAATTCATGTTGCCTATTAAGAGAAGACTCTAAAATAGCTGTTTCCCAGAGCTTTACTTAGGATTAATTTTAAAGGGATAAATTGTCTTACTCTAGAAGACACAGCAAGTGCACTAAAATTTGTCTGATGTAAATGGTCATGGGAACAGGATGAAGGAATCTTATGTACCATAGGTTTAAAAAAACCCAGATCCCGAGTACCTCAGAAAAAAAGAAAAAACAAAAAAAAAAAAGTAAAGGTTTCTGGTCTGGCTTGATTATTCCACTAATATTTTGCAAGTGGCTTATTCCCCTAGAAGCAACTTGAAAGTTGAAAACTATCTATGTGATACAAAACGGGAAGAGCACATTAGCCCAGTTAGGGAAGAGAAAGAAAATAAACACAACAATAGCAGATGTCAGACACAGGTTTATTCTTCCACATGAGATCACTTTTATTATAGTTTTCTTTCTTCTTAATTTTAGGACTTCTAAAGTTGTCAAGATTTTTAAGTGCTATATTTCCTGTAGAAACATGCTGTGTTCTCCTTCCAGGTATTTTGCAGTAAATCTATGATTTCCCTAACTCAGTGTTTAATGAATAACACCTGCACACATAATTTAAAGGTACTGAGTGATTTACACAGCAGAAGTGCACAACTGTCCATAGGAAATTATAATTGTCATGGTTTCATCTGACATAGAGTTAATTTCTTCTCAGTAACTGGTACAGTGCTGTGTTTTGGATTCAGCATGAGAATAATGTTGATACACTTATGTTTGGTGGGTGCTAAGGAGAATTTATCCTACATCAAAGACTTTTTGTGTGTGTGTCTTATGTTCTAACAGTGAGGGAGGGAGCCAGGATGGTTTACTCAAACTAGCCAAAGGGATATTCCACACCATAGATCATGCCCAGTATATAAGCTGGAGAAGTTACCTGGAAGGGGGGTCTGATTGGGGGTCAGGGATGGGGTCTGGCATGGGTCAGCAGGTATTGAGCAATTGTTTTAGACAACGCTTTGTTTCATTTGAGTTTTTTTCCCTATTATTTTATTTGCATTTACTTTTGTTTCTTTTATTAAAATGTTCTCATCTCAGCCTACAAGTTTTACTTTTGATTCTTCTCCCTATTCCACCATGGGGGGTGGGGGTGGGGGGGTGGAGGAGAGCAATCAGCTGTTGCTTAGTTTGTGCTTAGTGATGCTAAATTGTCAACTGTGTTTAAATCACAACAGTGGTAGAAAACCCCTTACACCACTTGTTGACTGACTCAAAACCAGTTTCTCCTCCCTAACAGAAGTAGTAGCACTCTTTTCAAGTCTCCTGTGAATTCCAAGGGAAATGAAGATTTTACCAGGGACAAATTTTTCATGAAGTAGATGTTGGATGAAATAATTAACTGCAAGCCCCCACTTGTAATCAGAAAAGACTAACAGTAGTTAGTTCTAGTGTCAACTTAAGACTAATACTCAATCTATGTAGTTAAATTACTTTCTTTAATATTTTTTTAGGCAGAGCAAGAACTCAAATGAGATGTTTCCAATTATTTACTATGGATTAAGTTTTGCTATTCAAATACCATTTAATGCTTTTCTCACTGAATGTGTTTTCCACAGGGGAAAGATACTGTTTATCATACGTAAGGCTAATAGAATCTATACTTGTACCAGATTAAAATTAATCGAGCTGAGAGGTTACATTTCTGAACTCATTTAATGCTGGTACCTGCTTCTCCAAAATCATCTAGTGCTCTATAAAGTTGTGTGTATGTATTCAAAAGGTGATTATATGCAGCTACCCAATTAAAAGTTCATTCACCTAATGACTAAAAGTGTCTTTTTGTGACAGTTGTAGTATAACAGGCTCAGAACTGAATATCACCTGCTGATTGTAGAAGTGAATGTCTATAATGGGAGTAATTTTATAGCAGGACTTGTTAGAAACTAATGCCAATCCTATATTACAGTGATTATTTTACTATGTCAGATACCTATTTGAGAAGAAGGAATTATTTTCAGGAATGATTTTCAACCTATTGACAGACATAGAATTAGAAGGAAAAAATCACAGTATTTCATGTAGTGTAAAGTATTATGTCTCCATAAGGGTATGGTCAAATTAAACAGTATTGGAGCCAGCTGAGGAACATTAAGGATCTTTTTTAAAGATGGTTCTTTTTGTAAATTTTAAAAACAGAGAGAAAGGAAATGACATAAAAAAGTATAGTTATTCTATTATAATATTCCTCTATTACAAAATAAAACCAGTTTCCAATATCAGCCAAAATAGTTTAAGAATATTTTATAATTTTGGATAAAAATTCTTTGTCCACAGCCACAGATTTTCCCATTTCTTTAACAAAGATTGAGAACTTCTGTGTCTTTGGGGTTTTTTGTTTGTTTGTTTTCTGTAAATGGAGGTAATAACTTAGTTTTGGTCCATTCCTGCACTTACATGTTAAAATCCATGTTTTTCATGTGTTTTAAATATATTTGAATGCCATTTTTTTAGCATAAAAGAAAGTAAGATTTGTTTAAAAGGAGAAAATGTTTCAGGAATGGGTTTCAAACCAATTAAATTTATATTAAGACTTACAAAAATAATATCTGAATTACTATCTAAAATCCTTCTAGTATAAGAAGATAAAAATGTATTTCCATTGCTGTTTTTCTGTTTCTGAACAACAAAGATATATTCAAAAATCCCATAAATCACTGCATTGTTAACAATCTCACATTGCAAGAACACAAAAAAACCTAATCGATAACTGGTCAATACAAAGTTGACCTTTGCTGGAAGTCATAGAAATATTCTCTTGCTGAAGGTTAGAACCCCTTAGTGCTGAAGCTACTTAATTATTACAGGTAATTGGATTTTGGTCTTTACTGAAATGATGTAAAAAGAAAACAAATTACTTGCACTCCTTATTCTGTTGTATTTTACTGCTTCTCCAGAACCATGAGAACGAGATGGTTTAAAGGCACTTTGCAACTGAGCATCATAAAATATTGTTTTTAAGGTCTTAATCTTGATTCATTCATAGCTTCTTAAATCAGAAATATTTCTACAGAGATTAAGTGATTTGTACCAGATTCATCTAAATGACATAAAATCTACCAGGAGGAAATGTTTGGTTTAATTCAGTTTAGTCTGGTTTTATGTGTGAATATAGTAGTTGCTTTGGTAGATATTGTCACATGACCTTTGCTTGGGGGTTGGGGTTTTTTTATTCCTATGAGCTCTCTGTGTGGCCCTAGATAGATAATTATATTAACCTATAGAAGCTATTTTTCTACATATTTCCAGCTGGTGCTATATTCAGCTTGAGTGAAATAGGGATAATATCAAGGAAGAAGAATATAAAAGTCTTAGTAATTTCACCACTATGATCACTTTTTTCCCTAAATGAAGTATGCAATTATCAGACTTTGTTTATATTGTCATATGGTTTAACCTTCATTGAACTAATTAGGATGAAGCTTAAAATTACTTGCTAACTTGATTAAATAGCTGCAATTTTTTCCCTTTCAAGAAGAAGCCGGGGTGGAAGGTAGGCAACTGAGTTCAAAAGTTATTATCAACAGAACACAAGACAGACAGCAATTAGAAAAGGATCAGAAATTGAGGTGACTTATATACAACAACTTTCTGGGCAAACTGGGCAAACGTGTAATATAGGGAATATACTATGGAAGAACAGAGGGAAAGATGAGATTTTACACATCTATTTTGATGTCCCAGTGTTTTTATACTATTTATCCTGTGAGACCTACAAAAGTTTTAATTAAGAGCATGATGACATATGCTTACCTTTCACAGCAAAGTCTAATGCATCTCACTTTCCTTCTGAGCAATTTTGCTCAAATTAGAACAAATTCCTCAATATGCAGTCATCTTTCCTAATATATAATTAAATGTATTAAGTGGTTGTCAGGGA
>VYZT01030612.1:42241-53224 GCA_013400735.1 Pomatostomus ruficeps | reverse complement strand
GACACATTCAAGGACCTTCACATTTTTCTTAAATTGCAGGGCCCAGAACAGCACACAGGACTCAGGGTGAGAGTATGTCAACACTGGAACCCATTACTTTTTGAAAGCCATTTGAAATAAATTCTTGAAACATAAAAAAGTCAGTCACTTGAATTTCCTGTCCTCTGTTTACATTATACTTCAAAGATCACAAACAAAAAAATACATCTTCCCTTTCCCAGTAATTTTAAAACCAGAAAATATGCCCAGAATCAAAAGTTAGTAATTTCTGGCTTCCCAAATGAAATACAAGTGCCAAAGCTACATGAAATCCAATGCATTCTTGATTAAGAGTATTAGATAGTCAGATATGAAAATAATTTTCTTAGAGCATAATGGCTACCTCCTATTTGAAAGACTAATGTTTAGAATATTGCATCAGTGTAAACGTTAAGAACTCAACTCTCACCAATTGAAATTTAATCCAAAGGGGAAACAAGACTTTTTTTTGAACTATAAACAAAGATTCTTTCTGTCTTACTTGAACTATTTATAGTGAGAAAGCAGAACTAAGCCAAATGAAAATGAGTCTGCAAAAACCCTGTGGAGCACTGCGCACTGGAAGATCAAACCTCCCTAAAGAGAAATGTGGGTAAGGCTCTTGACATATCACTTACACTCTGAAGGTCAACAGTGAAGTCTGGTTTAAGCTTAGTCATCCATAAATAGGGAGCATGACCAGAAACCTATTGTGCCTAACTCTACACCATTGTCTATCCCCCACAAGAACTTAGGAGTCCTCACTAGAGCTGATCTCTGTCCAGCAAGAACTTCGCTTTTTAAGTCCGGCAGTGAGCAGGACTGCTCCACACTCTGAGTTAGTAAACATCTTACATTGAAGCTCAAGTACAACATTAGTCCAAAAACAAAGGAATAAAAGCAGGCCATGAACATATTTAAGGGGAAAAGAAACCAGAAAACTGGAACAGCCCCTCCAAATCGAGTATGGGAAGTAAAAAAATCCCTAAATAGTTGTAAGAAGGAGTTTGATCAGTACATGAAAGGGATTCTATGACATCTTGGCTGCAAAAGCAAAGGACTGAACTGGATAACCCAGAAGAATCAGTCATATCTTTTTATGAGCATGCAATTCTCTATAGGTATGTTTAAAGGGAGAAAATGAACTTAAAAAAAAATATGTTATGAAAAGACACCAGAACCCATAGAACATGATCAAAGTAAAACCTAAGATCATCAGCTAGCTCTCATGATTTCTTAGACTTTCAAAAATTTTATTTAAGTAAATTAGCTAAGAGTTTTAAAAATACATATTTTATTCCAATCTAGACAGCATGACATCATCTGCCAGCATCCTATTTCTCACAGGGCTGGGTAAACTGCTTATTTTAAACCCTCTCTTTTAAAGAATGGAACCCATAATGTGGTTTAGTATGTGTCTGTGTAGTTCTGCATAATCTAATTTCCCCATTTAATGTTTTAAAACAAATCATTAAAAAGATAACCAATAAGACCTGGGAGCTTTATATTTCATTAATTACAAAACATATTCTAATCTTTGCCTCCTTTTCTTGGAAGGAATTTTATTCTGGATTTACTTTTATCCTTCTATATTGTTTCTTCTTATTCCAAGAGAAACTTGAAGCATACGTTACCATTTAAAAGTAAGCTTAACACATTCTGCATATGTATAGCACACTGCAGGTACAGATCCAAGGCAAAAGGGGCAGAAGGATGCTTTGTTTGGGAGCCATAAACACTGGGTTAATAAAACAGTGGGTGTAACACCGAGTTAACAAAAAGTCAGTATGGATATGCTGGGAGCCTGTGACAGAGATGCACATGAAGGATGTGAGATGGAAGCCTGAAGCTTCCAGTGGGACTGCTGGGCACTGGACTTTGTCATTCATGACACAAGGAGGTGAAGAAAGCCCCGGGTCACAGGCACTGCTCTGCTCAATGCGGGTCCATGAGGGACAGGGTAGCTTTTTGTGAGGAGTAGGAAAAATGCTCTACTTGATCATGTAATCAAAGACTGCATCAGCAGTGCCTGTGGATGCTGAGTTAAATACAAAGACAACATAAATACTGGCTTTTTGTGATTTTTAAATGCTTGATTGTGCCTCCTAAGTGTTTTTAGCATCTTTTTTCCTTTGCATGCAGCCATTTTAACTGCTCACTCTAAGCACTGTCCCAGGTGACTTCTTCCTTCCATGGTGTTACCACTCCATGTCTTCCTAGCCAGTCTCTCTTGTAAATAATTTATAACTCAGAATCTCACCAGGACTTTCAGACCAAGAGCACAGATCCGTCATCAGCCTAAGTCAATTTTATGCTGCCTTCTCCTACACCTCCCCTCCACTTTGCCTTGAGGCAGCTGTAGTGTTAATATGAGCAGTTAGTCAGACGGATCAAGGACCTGATTGGGAAAAAATTTTATTTTTTTTATATTACCAGTTGCAGTACACCATTTGGAGGGAAGAAGGAGGATTGTGCAGGACTCCCTTTGCAGAAGCAGCTGGAATTTAGATCAAGCTCAGCTGATCTTGAAACTAAACTGACAGTGTACAGCTCCCTTTCAGCCTGCCATTTCACCTTCTAACAGCTGTGCTTTCTTCTAATCCAGGCTCCAATCTCTGATATTTGTTATGGGCCTTTTATCTCGCATTCTGTTAAATCTTATTAATCCCATCCTGGAGCAATGCTTTTCCCTCTTCCATCCTCTCTCTTAAGGACTCCCTCACACCAACTTTTTTTTTTTTTCCCCATTTTTGGTTATGCAGGAACTTTGCTACCTTTTTGTTTGATAATTTCTTTGATTCCATATATTTTACTATCCCTGGTTCGGCCTCCCATTGCTTACATCTCTAGACTGCATTCATCGGTGTCACACACAAGCAAAATCTGAGTGACAGTGCAAATTTAGAAGCTGCTTTTAAGATTTCAGCCTTGAAGATCGAGCCTGAGTTTGTCTTTGCAATACGTACTGGAAAGATCTCACAGGAGTGAATGATCTGATATTATCCATATGGTACTGCAGATTTCACCTTCAGACTTGAAAGAATCAAAATCCTTCTCTTCCCAGATCCTTCCCTATTGCCAGGCAGGAGAATTCTGCCAATCCCAAATGCTAACACAGGCACCTATCCCCACTCAAAAAGCATAAAAACTAAGCTGGTGGCTAGGAGCAGACACATTTACAATTCCTTTCTCGTCTCTACCCCACATTACCATTGAAAACTAACTATAAAAAAAGAGAAAGAACATAAGTTATCCTCTCCTGATCTGTGTCCTATAAAACCCAAGGGTGGAGGTTGCTGAGATGACTAATTAGTTGATGTCTCTGATATAGAAACATAGAATGGTTTGGATTAGAAGAAACCTTAAAAATCACCTAGTTCTAATCCCCCTGCCATGGGCCGGGACACCTTTCAGTAGACCAGGTTGCTCAAAGCCCCATCCAACCTGGCTTCAAAATCTTCCAATGATGGGCATCCACAATGTCTATGCATATTGCATTTCAGTGCCTCACCAGTGTCTCATCTCTGACACGGAAAGAGGAACCAAGGAAGTATCCACCTGCTTCTACAACTCATATAATAGTTTTATATAGGTGAAAATCCAAATATAGACAAAATAATTCCTTGCACATAGACAGACAACCAGAAACATACAGCTAAAACATGATATTTTCATATAATATAGAACTAATATATTTAAAACATTCCTATAACTAACATATGCTTTATGTGTTTCTCAGATTTTAGAAAGAACTTTCAATTTATTTCATCCTACGATGGAATCAAGCAGTGTCGTGTTGCAGAAATCAAATGGAAGTGCCAAGGAATTTTGGTCTAGTTACGCAGACTGCCTGAAACACAAGCCATCTCATACAAGATAAGCTTCTCTGAAGTAATAATAATAGATACTTCACACCTTCCCTGTTGTCACTGTTCTGCAAGCCTGTTTGGAGTCTCTCGCTTAGGCAAGCAATCCTACTGAAGTTAAGAAATTATTTAACATGAGTAGGAATCGCTGAATTTAGCCATAGCTGTGCTATCGCATTTTACAGGTAGGAACAGCATCACACAAACCACACATTCAGTGACACTTTAGGAGTTGTTTCCAAGACCTGCAACGAGAACGTCCAAGACATGGACCATGCCTCTGTAATGGTTAAGTGAAAGATAAGCCTTAACGTTGAATTTCCATATTTTTATAGCATAAGTCATTCCCCATTCAATACTATAAGGCAAAATGTATAAACCTTTTCAAAAGGTTCGCAAATGAAACAGAACACACTTCTCCACGGGTATCACAACAGGAGAAGGAACCACTCACATTCTTAATTACAAGTATTTACATTTGCTAAGTTGTCCCTTTCTGTTACTGTTACAGCCTCAGCTGGGTTATACAAATTCAAAACCTGACCTACTGTGAGGTGTCCCTGGAACGTGGCCATCACAGGGTTTGGAACTAGATGATCTTTAACGTCCTTTTCAACCCCAAGTCATTCTATGGTTCTATGACTCTACGAAATTTCATTAAGTTTTTGCACTGCTGATAAACACTGGGATTTTGTTGGGCGGGGAAGTCCAAAGAAGCTTGGAAGTACACCAAGTACATCATGGCCAGGTACTTGTCTTCTTCAGAAAAACAGGCTTTTTTTGTTTTTCCTGAAGGATTTTCTAAACCCACCTCAGGATCCTATTTACTTCCCAGTTGATGTTCCCTGTCTTTCACCATGCTGTCTTTGAATACCGGTGTACTCAAGATTACTGAGGCAGCCATCAAGACCTAAAGATATTGCCTGAAACTGCTAAGCTTGGCTTGTAGATGTCTTATACAGAACTCACCAGGTGAAAGAATGGCAATGGCACGACTGGCAAGAGAATCATACAGCCATGGGTGTTTTATTCTACTAGAGCTCAAAGAACTCTACCACTGTGATTTGCATCAAGTTTACAAACTTTCATTGCAGATTAAAAAATCTTTATGGGCGCTCCAGATGCCTCATTATGAAAGATACTGTTGTATGCAAAGTGCCAGCATGTTTGAAGTAGACCATGATGCTATATACACATGCTCGTTTTAACTAGAGTAAAACTAATTTTCTTCACAGGAGCCAGTATGGGGCTCGGTTCTGGATTTTTCCTGGAAACAGCATTGATAACACAGGGATAGTTTCGTTACTCCTGAGCAGTGCTTGCACAGTGTCAAGATCTTTCCTGCTTCTCATCTCACCCCACCTCACCAGCGAGGCGGCTGGGGGTGCACAAGAAGCTGGGAGGGGACACAGCAGGGACAGCTGACTAACCCCAACTGATCCAAGAGATATTCCTTAGCATATGGCATCATGTGCAGCATACAGAGCTGGGTCAAGAAGGGGGGGGAGGGATGTTCAGAATGATGCTGTTTGTCTTCCCAAGTCACTGTTAGAAGTGGCAGAGCCAGGCATTCCTGGGGACGGCTGAACACCTGCCGGCCCATAGGATGTAATGAAAGAATTCCTCATTTTGCTTTGCTTGTGCATGTGGCTTTGCTTTACCTATTAAACTGTCTTTGCCTCAATCCATGAATTTTCTCTTTTACTCTTTGGATTCTCGGCCCCATCCTGCTGGTGGGGGAGTAAGCAAGTGGCTGTATGGGGCTTAGTTGCCAGCTGGGATCAAACCACAAAAATATGTCACTTATATTAATGAAATTATGTCAACTACTAGTTATTAAGAGGACTAAGTTCTCATCAGACCTCTGGGGTTCGCCCTAAAACCTTGCTATAAAAGTGTCTGTTTTTTTAAATAAATAGAGAAGAGCCAGTCAAACCTTCTGCGACTATTTTTAAGTAAACCAAGATCCAAATTGTAATCAAATAAGGTGTAGTCCTGAGCCACCCACACCTCCAAAGGTCAAATGAATGAACAAATTAAGTATTTTATCTGTCATTTACAGAAGACAAGCATTTAGTGTCTACAGCACCTAAATATATCTAATGCGTAGATGACAAAGTCAGATGTTGCAAGATCCATAATCAAAATCACTGGATTCATACTCCTTGTTAAAAGCCTTGCCCACCAGCAGAAATCAATAGTGCATTACGCATTTTGCCCTATAGACAAAATTTAAGTTTTGTTACCTATGCAATGGCAGCACTGGAACAGGTACCCATCTACCAGGATGGAGTTACGGTAGTGGATTGAGCAGGAGAAACTGCCCCACCCCACTTTAACCTGTAATTACCTGGGCTGCTCTGAGCAGATTCTCTGGGACGGGAGTGATCACTGTGACTTACACTCAATCTCATTCTGAAAAAAAGCGTTCCCTTTAAATTATGTTTAAAAATGTGTCTATCCTCACAAGACCTGAAATCTCATATTTACATCAAGCAAATTCTGAACATTTTGGCTCAAACGCCACAGCTCTTCTTGCATTTGGTTGGAGTTGGTGGAGCAGTTACACTGTGTTGTCCAAAGTTAACAATAATATTCTTTTCCCTCTCCTACAAACGCTTTCTGCACACAAAACAACCTCCAGCCTAGGATGGCAAGTAGGGTATAATAGCAGGATGCAAATCCAGGGGAAACTGGAGTAAATAAAAACATACCACAGAGAAGAAACACTGTAGCTGGAGACCCCTCTCAACAATCACTTTCCACTTGACCTCCTACAAACAGTTGTCATCAGAGAGCTGTGGTAGCACTGCCAGGCTGCAATTAAGTCTTCCCTATCCAATAAAGGGAAAACCAAGCAGACTGAGCAATGCAAACCACTAGACAGAGGAGTTTAATATGGTTAAGGGTGGGGGAGCACTTTGCTCTCTCAGCCCTGAAGAGCTCAGCCACTGCAGCACCAGATCATCAGACACCCTGCTTTCCAGAGAGTCACGCTGTTCCTTTCCCTGCCATGCCTAAGCACTTGTTACCTCTGACACTCATCCACATTCACCAAGACTGGGAAGGGAACTGCTTGTAGATCTGTTCAGTATCTGGCTCTTCAGAATAACATGTTTCCCAGGAAGAAAATACTACTTTTCTTCTATGAGTAAGCAAGTACAGCAGAAGAAAAATACCTATTTTATTATAAAAGTTATATTTCCAGCAGACAAACTGCAAATAAATAGTCATCTTTGCATAAGGCAACATAAGTCATCTAAACATCTTAAAATTACAAATACACACTGGGATGGAAATGCACACACATAGTACCATTCAAAACTAGTAAAGAAAGAGGTACCTAAAGAGAAAAATGGATTAATGTTTTCAGATGCTACTGATTTTTAATGTATATTGTGATTGCAACCCGTGCGGATATAGATAAGACCACTGCACCCCATCCCCAAAAATACCAGGAAACCCTGTGATCGTTTTCATTTACTTTGTTAAAAATTTAAGAAAATCTATGGTCAATACAGTTTCCTTAATAAGTTTATCCAAATGAAACAGCAACTTTGCCCTGCAGCAGAATGCCACTGAACCTGACGGGCAGTTGTAATTTAGAACAGGACAAAATATACATGTTCTTCTTTTGTGGAACATCCACCACATCCACGGAATAAAAACTATTTTGACTAAATATTTTAGACTGATATTGTAGAATAACCAGGTACAATAATACAAGAAAATAATTTCAGTTGGTTAGCAGCAGAGAGAAATCCCACCTTACTTTCATAGCACTAAGGTCCACAAAGTCAGAGTGACTTCTGAACACCCCATTACTTTGTTCATAGCAGCTCACAGCTTTAAAAGGCTTGTTTGAAAAACAAAACCAACCAACAAACAAGGCTTTAGAAGTGAATAAATCCAAGGTTTGATGTCATATCCAAGTCTCAAAATATAAATTAAAGGGATGTTTAATGTAGGTTAGTACGTTACAGAATAAGGTAAGTGTTGGTGTGCTGTCACTCATGCCTATGGGAACAACCACCAGACCTTACTTCAACATTTTCATATCCAGCTGAAAGCCCTCTTGTCTTTCAGTTGTTGTAAAAAAGAACCCCAAACACGTGACTTGCTCTTTTTGTGTACAAACATTACATCTTTTTTTTTCTTCACCAAGAGCTAAGCAACCAGCTTAAGGTACTTAGTGTGTAGATTTGTGAAGTGAGTACTGCTTTTCCAGGAGAATTGTTTTTAAAAGCTCATGAGAAAAACAATATTACAAGTTTTCCATTTACTGACATATTTCAGTGTTGTTGTGGTAAAAGAAAATATCTACCTGTAAATATACAATATGCACCCAGTGTAAAATCTAAACAAAATGAGACCTGCTGTCAATAGCATCCTTTGGAAATATCCTAAATCCTGACATGTCAAGATAAAAAAATCATGAAGAGTGCTGATCACAAGTAACTCCTGATGACTTCAGTAGGAGTAGTGGATATTTCAGCCTTCTGTGGATTAAAATGAGGCGGCATGATTTTTGTCTACAGAACTAGAGCTGTTCTGTGTTGCATGTGATTTTAACAGCAAACTCTATCAAATCAGAAAAATTGTATCACATCGCAGTGCTTACCAAGAAAATGTGTTTAACCACTAGTCAGGGTTCAGCAGAACAGCAGCTGACAAGCTAACATGCATCACCCACATTTATTTATCTAAACTGCCAGTGCACTGTGCTCATTTTCCATCCCTTTTTCTTACACTGCATCCCTTCAGGGGTGATGTACACAGCACATCAGGTGTCTCTCCCCTCACAGCTATCAAGCATTAGGAATGCCACAACTCACTCAAAGCATGCTTCCCACTTTCACAACATCAGCCAGCCACAGCAGCAAAAAAAATCCCAAGGCAAACTTGTGTAAAATATTTTAATTTAGGCTAACAAGCAATGATGAAATGACCCTTGATAGCACAAGACTACTTCATGACTGCTCATTTTTGCTGAGTGTCATCTATGCAGCATGTGGAACGACAGGATATTTTGGAATTGCATTAACTAGACAGAAAACATTAATGTTCCTGTATCCATGAAGGCCTCCAAACACAGACTACAACAACCATTTTAGCTCATTTGTAACCTTTTAGATACAAAAATGACTCAACCTGTTAGAAAACCATGTGTACAAAGTGCTCTTTCATGTACTTTGGATTAACTAGATTTTTTAAGTAAATTCAAGTCTCACAGCCAGACAAGTGTAATACTTTTAAGCAAATATCTGAAATTGTGTACCGTTGTGAAGCCAGTTTTCCTTACAAGTTCTTAAGCAAAATCACCGCTTGTTTTGAAACAAACAAGGGAGATGTGAAAAATCCATGAAACAGAGCTAGGGGCTGTTATTTTGCTTTATATTAAGTGACACTTTGCAAATGGCACCCTGCAAGTTATGCCTTAACAACTTGTTAAAATGCAACTAAAATCTATATTACTCCGCTTCACACACATAGGTAAAACACATAATTGAAGGCACACTAAAAGACTTGAGGGAAATCCATGAAACATAAATTACTTGATTGCCTCTGAATAATAAATCGTTCCCCAACAGATTTATAATAGACTGTTTTACCGTAGAAACACATTTCTGCCAACAATAGGCACAGTTTGCTGAAGAATGAAAAACAGTCTAAGCGAACTTTGGAATTGGGAAGTAAGCTGGACTCCAAGGCTTCTGCTGGCTGGCCAAACAATAACCTTTCATGTCTCTTTTTCTCACTGAACACTAATATGTAACAGCAAATGATCCATTTACTCTGGAGCACAAGTCTATTTGCCCCACTCATCCCTAGAATAACACCGTCTCGGGCTGCTGGAGGAACAGAAACGCTATCCCTTCACATTAGCTGTAAAGTTTTCCTTTTCTGCACTCCTCTGAGAAGCCAGGAGAGGAATGGGAGCCATCACCTTCAAGGTGCCAGCAATGATCTATAGAAAGATGTTCTGGAGCACAGGGGGCTGAACTCTGTGGAGAGCTCTGTAGCTCTCCTGCATCCCTGACCGGTTTCACCCTCAGCAGTCTCTGCCATGCTCCTCGCTCTATGTACAGGGACTGTTTGGAAGCTTTAACACTCCTCATCCCAGGAGCACGAAATACAACTGCACTTTCCACACACACATACGGACACACACGCTCACTCACTCTCAAGACACACGTGCACACACACACACACAGCTCCCCCGGCACCACATGCAATTCATTCCAAGTCCCCTGTGTATTGCTTAAAAACGGAAACCAAGCATACAGACAGAGAAAAAAAAAAAAAAAGCAACAAAAACCAAACCAAAACAATAAACCAAAAAAAAAAACCCCACCACCAAATCCCAACCAAACACCCCACCAAAATATTAACAAAAACCCAAACCAAAAAAAAGGACACAGAAAGGAGGAGGGAATGAGGGGGGGAAAGCGGGGGGAGGAAGAAGGAAAAAAGAGAGCTTGTTTTTTTCCTGCTGTTGCTGTGGCTCCCAAGCATGCAGCGCTAAGGAAGAGTAGTTCCCCACTTTCATCAGCTAGCTACATCCTTGGGATAAAAGGGAGCAGTCCGGAATGATGCTGAGGCTGCAGAAGGCAACATAAGGCTTTGCAAACATGCCTGACTCCCCATGAAATTCTCTCCTCCACATTCCCTCCTCCCTAAAACCTGCCCTAAATGGGGGGGGTGGGGGGGACGACCAGAAACAAAATACCAAAAAAACAACCAAAACAAAAAAAAAAAACAACACACAAGGAAAAAAGTGATGAAAAGACACAACTCACCTTAACAAGGGGTGTTGGATGGGGTCAGAGAGGAGGAAGGGTATAAAAAGATCTATTTTTAGCAGAGGTTGTGATAGTATTGAAACACACAGACACAAGGTTTGGAAGCAGGGAGAAGAGTATAAAAAAATGAGGGGAAGAGAAATTATCAAGAACGTGTAAGTCAGTCTGGCAGGAGAGAGGAGAATCCCCAAGAAAAAAAAAAATTAAAAAAGAAAAAAAAAAATACAAAAAACAACCACCAAATGCCGAGAGGAGAAGGAGGGAGAGCGTGGCGGTGCCGGGATTGTGTTTTGTTT
>VYZT01030612.1:0-38183 GCA_013400735.1 Pomatostomus ruficeps | reverse complement strand
TCTCTTCTCTTCTCTTCTCTTCTCTTCTCTTCTCTTCTCTTCTCTTCTCTTCTCTTCTCTTCTCTTCTCTTCTCTTCCAGGGATGTAATAACAAAAATTCTTTCTAAATCCCCAGTTAAATGGTGCATTTTAGTGATATGTCTGAAAGAGGTATGATGCCAGTGTTTCTGTCCTTGTTATTGGTACGTGCAGATGTTTGTTTTATCAGTGCAAGTTAGAAAGTGAATTTCAGGCCAATAAGTAGATTTAAAAATAATATTATCACACACAAACTGAAATATATATATATTTATTCTTTCAGTCCATTTAAGATTCTCTGACTGTCCCTGATGTCTAGGCTTTTGTCTGCTTCACTTGAGTATGGTAAGGTCTATCAGTCATGCCTGGGTGCAATAGCCGCTTCACAGGTTATGGATGTTCTTGGGAAATTTTCACAGGGCATGCCAAAACCTTCATTTAATGTACAGTCTCAAATTTAGCGTGGATGTGCAAGCAGTAGTACTTGAATATGATTGGAAAGTCCCCAGAGATCACAGATATGCCAATTACTTTAGACTATGCCCTTTAAGAAATTACCTCGCCATTACCTATTATTGTGTAAGGGGTGTAGCCTTGTGACTTTATTTTCCCTTGTACAACATGATAGAAGCATGTGTTCCATGGGTTTTAATAATAAGATCTACTGCATTTGTGAAAGAAGGTATTTCACAAGCAAGCAATGTTAGAATTCTAAAAAATGGACCAGAAAATAGAAGATAAAACAGGCTTTGGAATTAAAAAAAAGGAAACAACACTGAAATTAAACACTTTAGACTAGTTGTCCAACCTGAATAGTCTTAAGATCTATTGATTGTTTTGTTAAAATTTTTATGCACCTTGTCAATTATCATGAAAGGCTTCTTCTAAAATGTTATTATTATTCTAGCCTACATGTCTTTAAAATGCTAAACATTCCTAATACTGTGTAGTGTTGAATGAGTTGTTTGCTATTTGATTGCAGTTTGAAGAAAGTGACAGCAATTTTAAATATCTAACTACATATTAATAGAAATATGACATGCATTATCATATTTTTGCTCTAAAATTATTAGCATTGTGATAGATCTGGATACACTTTTGCATACTAATTTGAATTAACATAAACCAGGCTAATAATGTGCACTTGTGAGCAAATCTTTTGTTCCAGACTGAGGCAGAACAGCTGAGCTGGAAACCAAGCAGACAAATGATGGAGTTATGGAGGGAAATCCCTTCTCCTTCAGCAGAGAAGGAGCTGTTATCTTAAGTTCCCTATTAATATGAAAGTTTCTATCCTCTATCAGAGAAAACGCCTGTTGTGATCACTAGTCCAGAGTCACAGCTGTATTTAAGTGTCTGCTTCCTGTCAAAACTGCTTAAAGTATTAAGGATTACTTGTGATACTTTGGTTTGCAAAGGGTTTTCTGGAGGGTTGTCATACCTAAACTTTCAATATTCATTTATACTGGAGTCATGTCAGTCCCTTCTAGGATAAATTGGTAAATATACGTCTCTAGATGATGGTGATGAGCACCTCCATCCCCTATACTCCCACCAATTAATTGCTTTTTACTGCTGAGTAACAGCATCAGTCTATTTCCTTCATCCTTCCAAGGATGTCACTCAGATCAGGACTATTGGTCTTTTGTGAAATCCGTCTTTTGTGTTGAAACTTTTTGTGTTTCAACAGGTATGTCACAAACTCGCCAGAAGCGATGCAAAATGATTTTTCTCCCACCACCAAATATACTTCCTCCAGAAAACAATCAAGTTCTCAAAATTGCATTCCATTTCAACAATTTCTGAAATTACAATTGCATTTTAGAAAGTAGGTCATAGAATCAAGTATGGCTTGGTTTGAGAGGGACCTTAAAGGTCATCCCGTTCCAACCCTTCTGCCATGGGCAGGGACAACTCAGTCCATCTGTTGTTTCCAGTGTTGCTGCCTTCGACTGGAAGTATAGGGGAGAAAATAACTTGTGTCCCAGATTCCCTTAGCAACAGTCCCAAGGCCCTGAAGTCCTTTTTGATCATTCTTGGACTATGTTGCCACTTCATCAACCCCTGTGTGGCAGATCTGTAATGGGTAGTAGTCTGAGGGCTGCACCAGGCTAGGAAGTTTCCTGGCGATGTCCTTAACCCTGGCCCCAGAGAGGCAGCAGACCTCCCTGTGCGATGGGCCTGGTGAGCATATTGGGTGCTCTGTTCCCCTTAGAAGGGAACGCCTAGAACTTTTACCCACTTTTTCTTACTCTTGGAAGTGGTTGTAATGGGGTGGGTTAACCTTTCTGGTTGTGGTGACCCCTCTGGTGTAAGTGGACCTTCATCCTCTTCATCCTCTTCATCCTCTTCATCCTCTTCATCCTCTTCATCCTCTTCATCCTCTTCATCCTCTTCATCCTCTTCATCCTCTTCATCCTCTTCATCCTTTGGCTGGCCTTCCACGCACAAAGGCTCATACCTTTTGTGCTGAGGCACCTGGGGCATGAGGTGAGCAAAGGAGGCTTTCACTTGCCACCCAGAGTGAACATGGACTACCCTCTATGCACTCCTTTCTTTACAACTGCTGCCTTCTCCGTGCTGGGGGATGAATAGAAGATCCCTTTGATCTTGAATTATTTCTGATGTCTGCTTCTGTCTCACGAAGGCCAGAGCTTGATTCTACTAGTCTATCTCCGTTTTTGATTCTCTAAGATTCCTTAAACTTTTTGCTTCATCCTTTAACCAGGCTGAGTAGGTTGCCCACCTGGTCACATTCGACACAAGAGCTATCTCTGCTACAGTCCAATGAAAGGCTCAGGCACTCCCTACAGCCTGAAACCTGAATGGCTGTGGGATTTTTTGGGAACTCTTCCTGGCTTGCTATCCTTTCTGGTGAGTGTAGATGACTTGTCTCCCGTCCAAGTGGACACCGTACCTGAGCTCTCTTGGCAAGGGCAATGGCCAGCACCTGAACTGAGTGCTTGAGCTGCATTGCCCCAGTGCCCTTCCTGCTCACCTTAACTGTGTGAAGTGCCGTGCCATGCCCTGGATAATGCACCACACCCTGTTTGCACACGAGCATGACAGCATGCTGCTTATTTTGGTACCTGGCACCATACACACAAGGCTGACCTCTACAAGCTCTTTCCAATGGATCAGAATGACACTAGCTCTTCCCCCGTACTATTAGCTTATTTATTAAACTTTGGTAGGCTATCTGTTCAGACTTATTGGTAATTCTTATCTGACCAAGAAGATTGCTGACAGGTTCATTCATTTTAAAAGGAGACTAGAATGGATTTCTCATTTGGCTGTCAGTCCGTGTTCTTCATTTGTCAGAAAAAAAGTCAAAGCTTGCTCTTCATTTGTCAAATCTGTCTTTCCCACCATATACAGTGAGTCAGAGATTACAGCTCATCTCAAGTACTTATAGCAAATATGTTGTGAGCAGTAAGAATGAGATTGCTTAACTTTACAGTGCATGTACAGTAGCTCATAGCTCATGCTACAGGACACCATTGATAGGATCAAGCCAATAAAATAGAACAGCAACATATAGAAGAGTTCTGCTCCACTCACAGATACACAAGCTTTGTCTTTTTGGTCTTGTTTCCTTTGTCTCTGATGCTTGTGACAGAAAGACTTGAAGTTTCCCTCTTCTGACATTTTGCATGTATAAAAATGTCAGCAGGATTCTCTTAAGGAAACAGCTGAATTCTTTTGAATTCCAGTAAGCTTTTCAAATTTTTGCATCCCAAGGATATTAATCACTCAGAATCACAGAATCAATCTTAGCATGGTTGGTGTTGGAAGAAGCCTCTGGAGATCACCTAGTCCAGTCCCTGCAGGTTCACCTAGAACAGCTTACTCATGATTGCATTCAGACAGGCTTTGGATATCTCCAGAGAATGAGACTTCACAACTTCTCTGGGCAGCCTATTCCAGTGCTCTGTCACCATCACAGTAGTTTTTCTTCATATTCAGATGGAACTTCCTGTATTTAAGTTGTGCCCATTTGCCCTTGTCCTGTCATTGGGCATCACTGAAAGAAAGTCTGGCCCCATCCTCTTGACACCCGCCCTTAAGATATTTGTGTGTATTAACAAGATCCCTTCTCAGTCATCTCTTCTCCAGGCCCAGCTTCTCAGCCTTTCCTCCTCGTCAAAGAGATTCTCCAATCCTGTAATCTTCTCCATAGCCCTACTCTGGATCTCATCCCACAACAGCCAAGTAAGTTGAACAAAATAAGACTAGAATTCATTGTCAGGTTCAAGCGAAAATCCAGATCATCAGACAAATTTGTGTGAAGTCAATCCGCAAGTCAGGGACAAGATCAAGTCCAGTGATTTCTGGGCGCATCCATCATGACAGAGGAGGTCTGAGATTAAGCTGGAAATTCAGACTGCAAACCAGGAACATACCTGACTGGGCATAGATGTGTCTGAGCCCAAGACAAGCACTCATGCAGCAAAAAAAAAGACATTAAGAGTTTAGAAAATCCTATGTGTCCATGGGCAGTGGTGTGAGTCAAGGCCCCCAATAAGGCTGGTTAGTGCCAGTAAGGCTTATTAATGTGTTCAGAACCAAGAGGTGTTGGGGAAGTGATGGTGGAAGGAGCAAGGGATTTATCTCTGCTTGCTTCTTTGTGTGTTTTTATGCTGACAGGAGGGGCCACAGAAAAAGACAGGAGATGCAAACTAGGTGTGTGGCAATAAGCCTGTTTAGAACTCAGAAAAGGAGTGGGATGGAGGGGACAAGTGATTACAAACTAGGGAAAAAGGAAACAAAACCAACCTAAGATGTGTGAGAGCTGGAAGGAGAAAAGAAAGGATGGAACAAAAGAGTTAGGAGGAAAATCGTGGTTCCCATAAGAACAATACAATTATAGAATAATAGGACATCTATGGAAATAAGGGGGAAAAGTCGAGTATATGTGTTTATTCTAGCTATTTTGGTGGCAGCTGGAGCTTTGCCCTTATGACTGTGCCAAAAAGGGAAAAGATCTTACTAAATCATTATATTTCATCTCTTTCTTCTCTCTTTCAAATTGCTTTAATTTTTACTGTTACATCTTATTCTGCTCTGATGAAATGATCTCTGCTTGCCATGGGTGTCTGTAGGGTTTCCTATGAAGATGGCTATTTTTCCCTTTGTTTCTACTTTCTGTTTTCCAGCTTCTGTCTGTGCCCTGACCTGTGCCAAGAATTTCCTGTCACCAAAGTAGCATCAGGTCCAAGGCTGACTGCATTTTGCTCTCTCTCCTTAGGTATGTATTTGGTTCATAACTTTATAACTTTGTTTCATAACTGTTAACTTTATTAGGAAGGGGTTACTGACTTACAGTGAATCAGAATTTGAATTTGCAGTGATGTGGGTGTAGTTTTATACCAGGGGAGCTTAGATCAGGTCATCATTAGTTGTATCTAGTGTTTTTTCAACCCATGTCAAAAATGCTTCTTGCACCTTAATGATACCGCTTCCAATTCCATGCATCTTCAGCCCTTCCATTATCAGTTCTTCTGATATTTTTTTGTCACCTCAGATTTTCTTGCTGTCATTTTCTTCCTGCCTCCTAATCACAGATTTAGGCACAGTTCTCATTGTCCTTGTCAACCTTGGACTGATGAGCAATTTCACAAAATGAGAATCAAATGCAATATCATTTTATACTTCCACATTCAGAAGTATATTTTAGGATTAATGTAAATTATTACTACTTTGTTGTGTTAAAATATCTGGCAGCATTTAATATTTCACAGTTTTACCTTTTTCATGTTTCACAGTCTACATTCAGTTAATAAACAGAATATAGGAAAAAATAGAAAACTTATCAGGTCTTTTACAACAGTCCTAGCTCTGATTCTTTTTGCGCTGTATTGTTGCTTTGACTTTGCAGTGTTCAGTGTTTTCTTGTGAGATTTTCTCTCTCATGGCCATGACTTGTTTTCTCTCTATTATCTATGTTTTCCTAAATTGTATCTGTGTTTACGAATTCCAGTATACCGGATGGAGAAATATAATTAACAAATACTTTGACCAAGTAGATTATAAGAGGTAGTGATTTCTACCTCCAATCCACAGTGATGTGTGAAAACATATAAATAAAGTCGGAGGGCTCTGCCCTCTCTCTTCCTGCTCTCTCTCCTGCTGCGTCTGTGTGTGTATTCTTGTGTAGCTCTCCTTCAGGCCCTCGGCCTAGCAGGCCTGCCTAGAGAGTGCCATACTGTATTTCACATTCTGCTTTCAAAATAACTGAATCACAGCATGAATGAAATGTTACTTACCAGGATAAATGAAGTGAAAATACAAAACAGAATAAAAAATATTTCAGTGGAACATACATATTAGTTAATGGTTGCATAGTTATAGCATGGACAGTACCTTCTGACTATATTTGGAAAGAGGAAGCTATCTGTGAATTAATCAGTCAATTCAACTCTACTAAGTGTAGTTTACCCTTATGCTTATAAATCTGACTCATAATCCAATTTACTCTCACTTTTATATTTAAATTCATGCATGATCTGACAGATTTGATAATCTCAGTTACCACAATTAATTTCTTCTTTCAGAAAATAACTCATGAAGCATCAGATTTGTGGAACTGACCTAAATAGTTTAAATGACATCTAACGTAAACGTTGTCAGGAGAAAACATGCCTTTTTATTTTTAAACTGGCATGTAGAATGTGTGTTATTATTTCTGGTACGTGATAACAAGATCAGACAGGATGTAGTCCTTTCGTGTGGAAATGGGAGGCCCATACTCAAGTTACATTAATTTTAATAAGAGGAAATAATATTTATTATTTGAAATTGTTAAATATTGAGTGTTGAGCAGGGAATTTGCCAAATTAATTGAATTAGTGCATGTATTCATTTGTATTATTTAATTATGTCAACTAGGAAGAAGCAGACTCCTTCTGTGAATAATTTGATTCTTCTGTATTTTTGCTTCAACCAACAATGAAAATAGTTTGTTTCCCATTTGACATATCAAATTCCATCAAGATTTCAAGAATCCTTTTATCTTGACCCCCATTCTACAAGAACCTCTATTCACCAATCTGACCTTCTTCAGAAGGTTTTACTGGCACTCAATACCAATTGTTTGGTGACTCCTGAACACAAATATGCCTCGGGCAGATGAATCAAAAGACCAGTGTCCCTTGAGACAGGGACTGTCCTGGATCATTTAGGAGTGCTTTCAAGAGTCTCATTTGCACAAACAGTGATCCAGCCATGTCCCAGACTTATTTCACCCTGGCCCTGAGCCTGGACCCTCTCCAGTCCCAGGGTGCCAGGGGATGGGGTGGGAGCTGCGGCCACCAGCAGCAGTGATGAGTTCTCCCATTTTGCTTTAGGCAAGATCAGCTGTGTCAGTGTAAACAGTTTAAATGCATTTTCTCTTCGGTGAGGTAGAGACTTTCAACTTTCCTACCTGCAGGTTATTGGCCGTAGCAACCTCTGACAGGGAGGCATTGCCTCACAGTGAGGGTTAGTGAGGGTCAGATCCCTGCTTTTCTGCCATAAAGTGGGGTCTAAAGATTGAGTTTGGTAGTGAGCAAGTGAATTCACGTTGGTGCAGTGCACTTGTGCAAACTTCTGGTTAGGATGGAATGGCTCCTGCTCATCTTACCTTAAATTGTACTAGGATTACTGGGTCTTCCATGTGAGATTTTGACATCCAGATTCAGAGATGATGAGAAGCAGAAAGCTCAACACAGTCTCAAAATTACTGCAAAGATAAACCATGATCATCATTTAATCTATGAAATTTGATAAAACTTTGAAAATGGTATCACCTTTCTAGCTTGCCTTTAGTTCTTTCTCAACAAATAGTAGGGATATTCTTTTTCCTTGCTCTGTGTGAGGTATGTCTTTGGGAAAGTCAATGGTGACAAAACATCAAAAGCTTCTGAGAACATGCAACACCTCAGACTTGAATTTCAGTGTGACAATTTCTTATCTGGAAAAAACCCTTTTTTAATTTTCTGAATATATACATGAAAGCTATTACAGAAAGGGTGGGGAGGAAGTCATGAGGAAGCAATAGAGACAAACTGATTTGAAGGTTTTCTTAGAACACAATTTTTCTGTGAAATTTTCAAGCCTTTCCTTTCCCTTAGAAAATGTATTAGTGGTATCAATGGAGAGAGTAGTACTTGAGGTGAAGCTGTTTTAATACTTTAAAAAAACCACCACCACCAAATAGCATAGAGATAAATTCAGAATAGTTTCAGGGAAAAAAAAAAAGGGAGTAAAAATTCAGGACCTCTACTACTACAGGGCTTGTAGGGAACCTTAGAAGTTTCTGGTATTAATTGGTCAAAGTGGTGTTGTTTTATGCCAAAACCCATAATATAATGTGCTGATTGGTTGGAATTGCATGTGGTAGGCAATATTTTTGTTAAAATCGATGTCTCAGGATGGACATCACATGATGTCAGAGATAAAAGAGGATTTTTAAAAGGGCCTACGAGTAGTAGAAGGCAGATAGGCAGGTGGAGGTAGCTCTGTTTCTCATAATGACAGATTCTGAAGCAGCAAATGTTTTCCAGTTTTGAGCTATCCCAGAAAGAGGAGGCTGACTATGAACTCCGTTGCAGAAATCTGAGAAGTATTGTGTTCCAGCTGAAAACATATGGATATATACAGAGAAAGATGCATTTTGGAAGAGATTGTGTGAATGAGAAAAAAACGAAGAAGTTTCTGACTGGTATTAGACTAAAAAGCTGGGCTTGCAATTTTGAGTACCTGTGTCTTGATTAAGAGAACAGATCTTGAAAAGAGGAGACACAGAATTAAGCTATGATTAAAGCAAATGAAATTTACCGATCAAAACAAGCAATGTAATACAAGCCTTTAATTTGTGGATGGTTTGCAGTCTGGACATGACAGAAAATCCAAAACATTAAAGGAATGGAGGGTTTAGCTAGAAAGGCATGAAAACCTCAAAGAGAGACTTCACAAATAAATACCACAAAAGCAGCACAAGCTGAAAGCAAATGGGACATTTCTTATTCCTAACTGCAACGCAGGAGACCAATTAATGAGCTGTCAGAAACAGTTACTTCCCAACTGAAGGAAAAGCCATAGGTAGGAGAAGGTAAGGAAGTGAAATTAAAGACTTAGGGAAGGAGGATTACCCCACTAAGTGAATTTTTTTTCTGGATGTATGGGTAAAAGAATTCTCAAAGATACAGATTTTAATAGTACAAGGAAAACTTAATAAGCCTTCCTGTAATAAAAAGAGATGATCCCTTAGCCTATGCCTGAGTTTGTTATGAGCAAGATATCACACAAGACCTCTAATGGTTTTGTACAGCAGCATCCAGTCTTCTTTTGTTTGTTTCTTTTTGTGGGTTTGTTTTGTTTTGGTTTTGGGTTGGGTTGGTTTGGTTTGTTTTGTTTGGGGTCTTTTTGGCAATAAAGCAGCTCAAGGCTTTTGACCCTAAGTTGGTTTGATACAGTCTGGTGGTCTTTACCATAGGCTTGGGAGTCACTGGATAACTGCTGAAGTTGGGATAGGAGTGTTCTCCTTTGACAGGTACAAAGCCCAAGGAAGTGGCATGGGGCTGGGGAGTAGGAAATACAAATCAAAGCCAGTAGATGAGCAAGGTCACTGCAAGGGAAACTCTCACAGCCTCTGTCACCTTTACATCAGTAGCTTTACCTGGATGCCTTTCTTGGGTCCATGAACGCTACCAGGGCTGCTTTTCCCCTCCTGCACATCATACCATATTTCTTCCAAAGGATGGGGGATCTAGAAAAAGGGACATTTATAGCTACTTCAGTGTGTAGGAAATGGCATAAGGTCTTTGTCAAGACAGATCTTCTTAGTCAGAGAGTCATTTTCTTTTGAAGAATTAGTGGTATATTTCTTTAATGCTGCTTTCCCTGTATTTTACAAACAAATGTGTTAATCAAGAATAGGGTTTTATAAATAGTGGAACAGCAAAATCTACGAAGAGTTCAAAACAGCACAAAATATTTCTTCATGCAATCTGAAATCAAACCTATGGCTGACACAGAAAGAGTCAATGCCAGGACAATGCCAAGATGGGAGTGAAGGTGCCTTTGGATATCGGCTACCTGGTGCAAGTCTAAATCTTCCATCCTGTGTTACTGCTGAATTATTAAACAGGATGATGTTTATACCTTAGCAAACATGGGAGTACCACACTGATTTGGACAACTTGCAGTAGTCTCAGGTCAGGAGAGAACAGGCATTCCTTAGGCAGTGGCCTGTACACAAGAGGGATGCAGGCCACAAACCTTCTAGTTACAAAATGGCTTGGTGGAAACTCATCAGGCTTCTACTGCAACCTGTCTGTGCTCAGATATGAGCCAGTCCTGTGGTCAGTCTTTTAGCAAATCAGTGGAAGACACAGTAATGGAGTTGAGGAGCCCGGAGGTGGCACATCTGGGACGGCTCACTTCTGAGCAGCTATTGGTAGCAAACAAAAGCGATCAGACACAATGTTGTGGGGAGCACAGCTTGCAAGGGCTGGTGCTGACTTCAGGTTATTAACATCAAAGATGGCTTTAGTTAATAATTCAGTGCTGATGTAATTTAGAAAATGCCAGAAGTGCCCAGCAAACTTGAAAAAAAGCCTGAAATCTTGTTAGGTTGCTGGAGGAAGATGGACAGGTCCAGGCAGGAAGCAGGTGTCCCATTGCACAGAGCAAAACGTAACTATCATTTTGACCTAAAATAACAAACTGACTATCTGCATCATAAAGGCAATCCAAACTCCAGTTCTGACTCATTGATCTCACCTCATATTTAGCATAATTACAATGTGAGGAATTTTCAAGGGCTTTTTTTCTCATTTGGATTTTCACTTTGAAACGGAGGGTGAGGTCCCACTGTCCTTGAAGTCCCACTGTCCTCAAGGTCCCCTTGCCTTGAGGATGTAAGGCAATGGGCATGAACTGAAACATATGAAAATCCTCCTGGACATCAGAAAACACTTTTTTTTTTTTTTTTTTTTTTTTTTTTTTTTTTTTTTTTTTTTTTTTGTGAAGGTGGCTGCATACTGGAACAGTGTTCAACAGAGAAGCTGTGGAGTCTCCATCCTTTGAGGTGTTACAAAGCTATCTGGACACAGTCCTGGGCAACCAGCTCTACATGGTCTTGCTTGATTCATGATGTCAGAGAGCTTGAGGTCAAGTTAGAAATGGAGGACTTATCTCCAATCCATCACTTGATCTAAGCTGGGAGTAGTGCTTCTTACACCACTGCTGTGCCACTGCAATGAATCATGGGTTTCCTTAAGCAAATTCTATTCAGACTCCAGATAATTATATTATTGCTCCAACTAGTTTTGGGGTGGTTTTTTTTCAAAATGATGATTCAAACATTTTTTAACCCACATATGTATTTTCCTGAAATTACCTCAGCTCCTTCAGTTTATACACCTCAGTCAAGTGTAAAATTAAACAAAACCAGGGAGAAAATTATGCCTAAAGAAAGAAAAACACATCTGGAAAAATAAGTCACTGTATTGCCTTACTGCAAGTCAAAGGCTTACTTAGAAATTTGCCTTACTTAGTCAAAGGCTGAGAAGTGGAAAATAGAAATCCCATTCCATTTTGTGAAAGCTCTTCTGCTGGCAGAGGTGAAACTAATAAGGCCGGTAAACCTTTATGATAAATATTTAATAAAACTTCATAGGTGTATGATTTACTGCATTATCATTCCTCAAAGAAAGGAAATAAGTAAGACCCTGTACTGGCAAAGACTCTGCATTTCCTTTAATATTTGCAAACCACAAGCCTCCCCACTGGTCACAATTGTGTGGGTGTGAAATGGAATTTTCCTCTTATTTTTTTGTTGTCTGTAACCCACACCTGACCAGTACGTCCTAACCTAAAGTGCTGAAAAATGAAGAAAATTTCCCCAAATTGAAAAGAAATGAGAGGCAGTTTCTTGGTGGAGAGGATTGCTCCCTTGAAAGTCATAAATCATACTGTTCCTCTCTAAGCAGTCAGAGTTCATGGAGTCAGCACGGGTCCTCATGCCCATTTTAATAGATATTCTCCATGCATGAGAACATCATTTGTCTAGATAACATAATTTTATTCATTTGGTGTGTGTATAAACCTGTACACTTTATTGCATGTAATTAAAGAAATCAGTGAGCATATTTATTAAGAAAACCTACAAGGTTCTATATCTCTAAGTAAAGATGTTAGAAGCTGCTGTTTTAAGCTTCATTAAGATTTTTATGAAACAGAAAAGTGCTTCTGGCATTGTATGGTTCTGTAAAAAATCTTTGATATGCATGTTAGCATCAATTTATGGGTAGGTTTAGGTGCCTGTATAATTAAAGGGATATTTCATATGCTCTTTTGGAGAGGAGAGTCTAAAAGACTAACAGGGAATTTTAGATGGAGTGAAAGATCACTTGGTACCTTTGCAAGACAGTGTACCTAAAAGAGTGCAGGGATTCATGGAAATAGATTGTATTGCTTTTTTACCATACCATGAATTTCCATGGCTTGATTTATTGAGAGTTTTAAGCCCATTAATTATGATATTTGAAAACTGATGCCTTGTGTGTATTCACATAGAATATCTTAAGTAGGACCGAATTCCCCCAAAAAAATCATCCTCTGGTAACTTCCCAGCAAGATAAGGTTTATCACATTCCTTAACAGTCAGACTACTGTAAGGAAAGTAAAAAATGCTATAGAGAAAAAACCCCAAACCAACAGCCACTTATTGCTTTTTTTCTATCACAATGTTGATGGGGAACAAGATTCTACTCTGCTACAACCTCGAGATACAGTGAGAGAAAAATATGGGAACTATAAAAATAACGCCAAGTGACATTTTCTCCCAAATTCCACAATAAATATACTGGTTGTGCAGTAAATATACGGGTTGTGGAATAGCTAGGTGGAACAAGAACATGTACAGTAGTCATCTGCTATTAAAGAAAAGTCTATTTTTGTCCTATAGAATGGAGAAACTCTTCAAGAATAGTTCATCTATGTGAAAATATAACACAGGAAGTCCTACCAAGCAAGATCTGTACATCCTGAAATAATTCGTTAAATAAATTCAGCCCTAGGGAGGCTACAGCAGAGAATGGCACAGGGCATGAGTAAGCAGTAAGTCATTTCTCTGTGTTTAAATGGCAGTGACACCACCCCTAGCCTGTTCCAGAGTTTTGCAGATCATATTGGCACAAAGAAGAAAACAGAAGAGGTGTAAAAGAAATCTTCCAAAAAACTTTTCCTGCTTTAAGATGTTGAAGACGCAGGCCTAGGTTTTTATGAGAATACCAGATTAATTGGAGTCATGACTGCTCTTTCCCCCTTTTCCTGAAGTCTGTTAGAAAATGTGTTCCCTTTGCTAATGCATAGGTTTTCTTTCTGCTGTTAAAACTCACATTCTAAGCTTAAAAATAAATATCAGTCTATGCTGGCATTTGCGACAAGACAGTGGTTTTGGAACAATCATACACAGAGTTTCTTTTAGCATTGAAGCAAACCTTCCCCAAGAATTATGATGAAGTGGAGGTCTGCATTCAGCAGCAGGGAGTCACTAATGACCATTTCTGTCCTCGCCAGTAAATAGCACAGCAGTTAATGGAAATTACTTTTGAGTATTTCTCAAGACAGCTGAATGAAGAAACCAGCCAAAGACACATTTAAATCTCCTCTTGCTTAATTAACATGCATCTGGCAAACACATAACACTGTAAATACCATATTATCTTGGATACTGTAAAAGAAGAACAGTGAGTGGATTGATACTGATACAGATAGGGAGATAAATTAGCTTGATAGATGGTCTCCTGGTGTTTGTCACTCCCAATCACCGTAATTACAACTACATTTAAACACTTGGCAGTATGCAAATCACAATTTAAAGTAAATAGTTTAAAATATATGTGTCTGAAGTATTGGTTCAAACCATATTTCAAGAGAGAGATAGAAAGGAAAAGGGAGATTTTATGCATTCTCCAAAAATCAATTTGTTTTAAAAATTGGGGGAAATATTGCTGTAGGGAAAGCAACGCTGTCTCGGTTTGGGAGACAAAGGTGTTCAGGAGGAAACGCTCAGGGATGAGCGCCTCGTCCCAAGGGAAAAGGGCTTCCCCTCTTCTCTCCGCCAATGAAACAAATTAACAACAGCAAATGAAAGTGGAGAAAAAAAAGGTGACTATTTTATTAACAGGGGAAAAACCCCCTGTCTATTAACACAAAATGAAAGTGGGAGAAACAAAGAGAACAAAACAGGAAAAGGGCGCCTGCAAGGAGCCGATGGCACAGTGGGCAGAGCTGGTGGATCTTGGTGCCTCCGCCTCCTCCCCCCCGGGCATGGCGTTCCGCGCAGCTTGGACCAGCCGGGGCCCCCCCGCAGGCTCCCCAGGCCGGAGAGACAGGAAGGAGGGTGGGGAAACCACGGGGAGGGAAAGGAAAAACAAATAAAACCTCTTTCACGGGACAGGACGAAGAGTCGTCCCCTCACGAAGTCTCGGTTGAGAGCCGCCAACCTGCCGCCTCCCGAGAGCAATGACCCCCTTGGCTGTTGGGCCGAGCCGCTTTTAGAGCCGCCTTGCACGGCCGGTTCAGTTAAACCGAGCCCAGCTCAGGCCCCGCCCCTCGGGTCTGTCTTACAGGCACAGCGGCAGTGGGCATTAAGCAGGCAGGTAAGGAATAAAGTGGTTTCATAATGTCACCCCAGGACAAATGTGATAGTGGTTCTTATTTTCCTTTTTATTTTTTTAATAGTTTCTTCTTTTTGTAAGAGTTGGTTTCTAAGGCAAATCCTCAGTAGATTCAGAGAAAATTAATTCTTTACAGCCTTTTTGATTAAGCACCTGTAAACCTGAAATTTCCAAAATAACATTGCTTTTGGAAACACAGGTCTATGATTACTTAACATAAAAAACCTTCAGATGTGACCTTCAATGCAATGTAGAACTGCACTGATTTTCCAGTCCAACATTGCTGAAATGCCCTGGGCTTTAAGAGAATTAAGTATGCCACAGCAAAGCTGGGATGGTGCTTTTTTTGGAAGACTGTAGTGTGAGTTTTAGTCCAGGCATGTTGTGAGGAACTGAAATGAAAACTTACCTCTGGCATGGGGCTCACAGTGGTGTGACAATTAACTTTGTGTGGTTGGAAGAAGTCCTGAGAAAATGAAGGACTTGAGTTGAAAAGGTGCTGAGCATTCCCAAATCACAGGAAGTGTTGCCTACAGATGGGGGTAGGTTCACTGACCAAGGGACTAAAACTTTGAGATGGGACTAAGCAAAACCATAGGCAGCCCTGAACAACATCGTTTATGAGAAGGAACAGCTTCCATAAAAGTAATTTTGAAAAAACTGTGTGCTCTTTGTAGACCAGAAAGGACATAAAAAATAGGTAGCTTCTATTTGGTGGTTTTCTTTGTGACTACCAAACTGCTTTGGATGGAGAAGTCTTTCTACCATTTGTTTATGTGTAGCATCCACCAAAATGGAAAGATCTTGAGATCTCCTTATTGTGGGATTCAGGGTATGTGTGAAGAGCATGTTGGTAGGTACAGTGTGATGACCGTGATGGTTTTTGAGACCTGCTCCCAAGTCCATGTCCAGAAATTCCAGGCAGTGCCTTCCTCTGGCTACAGAAACACCTCTGACCTCCCCTTTCTCCTGTTATCCTAGAAACACCTTGCTGTACCCACACAGTGATGCCATACTGACTGATGATCCAAAGGGTGACTCTCAAGCTCCAGCCTGACTAAATAGTTGTTTGGGGCATAGTGACACTGGATGAGTGTATTAACATCGATAGGTGCCCATGCGTGTGGGACTAGGAATTACCATTCCCATTGTATTTTCCCATCTGCAATAACACACTTCTGATATGCTGTTTTCTTCCACCTCACACTACCTAAAATTTCTTTGTGTCCTGTGCTGGGATGTTTTTTTCATCTCCTCCTCCATGGAAGAGAAGCTGGAGCTCAAGTTATCTCCATTACTATAAAAGTCTCCAAGGCTACCTCTTCCTATAGCTGTTATCAGGACCTGTGTAGACAGTTTTTTTTCCACAAGATTTGTAATACATTCACTTTTAGAGTATGTAGTCAAGGCCCTGACAGATGAAGAAACCCTTTTGGAAAAGGAAAGGCCAAGAATCATGACTCTGGGGCAGTTCATGTAACTCTCTGACCCTTAACTGAAGACCCTGAGGCCCTTGCTTCTCCTACCTCATTAGAAGACTTCCAGATCCCCATGAGAGTTTGGATTGCAAAAGAGCTAGGTGCTGAGAAGTTTGCAGGCCGGTAATCTTTGAGCTTCCAGGCTTCTTGCTCTCCACCATTTTGTTGGAAGGTGATCAAGGCTCTTTGACAGCTGCCTGACCAGCATACTACAGGTGAGGTGGGACTGCAAGATCTTACAGAGGTCGTCTCCAGACAGCCTTCCAGTGAGCCTTCAGAGATAACAAACAAACAAACAAACAAAAAACCAAAAGGTAAATACTTAGCTCCCAGTAGGAAGATCAAGACAATTGTACTGGGTTGACCCTGACTGGATTCCAGACACCAAAGCCTCTCTCTCACTCCCCTCCACAGCTGAACAGGGGAGAGAAAATATGATGAAGGTTTCATGAGTTAAGGAGCATGAGAGATCACTCACCAAATATCGTCATCACAGGCAAAACAGGCTCAAATTAGAGATATTAACTGAATTTATTACTAACAAAATCAGAGCAGGATAACGAGAAGTAAAATAAAACCTTAAAAACACCTTCCCCCCATCCCTCTCCCTCCCTTCCAGCTATACGTCCTTCCCCAGCAGTGCAGGGGTCCAGGGAATGGGGATTATGGTCAGGTCATTGCACGGTGTTTGTCCCACTGCTCAGGGCAAGGAGTCCTTCTCCTGCTCCAGCATGGGGTCCCTCCCACTGGAGACTGTTCTCCATGAACTTCTCCAGTGTAAGTCCATCTCATGAGAGGCGGGTCTCTGCACCTGGATCACAATTTCATGGATTGTGGGTGGATCTCTGCATCCCTGTGGATCTCTATGGGCTGCGGGGGTAGAGCTGCTTCACCTTGGTCTTCACCATGGGCTGCAGGGGAATCTCAGTTCCTGTGCCTGGAGCATCTCTTCCTCCTCCTTCTCCATTGACCTTGGTGTTTGCAGAGTTGTTCTCACCCTGCTGTTCTCTTGCCGTAATTATAATTGTGCAATATCTTTTTATTTTCCTTCTTAAATATGTTATCACAGGGGTGTTACCACCATTTCTAATTGACCCTACCTTGATTGGCAGCACATCCATCTTTGGGACTGACAGGGATTTGCTCTATTGGACACAGAGGAAGCTTCTGGCAGCTTCTCACAGAAGACACCCCTATAAGCACCCCCACTACCAAACCACTATCATGCAAACCCAATTCAACAACAAAAACCAGCTCCTGTCTAAAATACAATTACATGGATGTGGTCCTTTAGAACACCTCCCTTAGGGAAGCAGTGAAGCAGAAGTGACCAGAGTGTTGGTAGCATGGGAACTGTCCCAGTGCCCGCATCACGACAGGGCTCGGCTGCATCATCCCACTGCTGGAAAAACACGTTTCTGACTGACCGCTCTGCCTTTCCTGAACTAAGTGGAATGAGTCTACCACCTCCTCCTGCACTGAGACTGCATCATTGTTGCAGTGGAATTCTGAGTTAAGCCAAGACAGAGATCAGAATTTCTATCTAAAAACCAATGGACTGACACTGTTTTCAGGATTTCTTTTGTTCCTAAGCCTAATTTTGTTAAAAGTCTAATTTGCTTTGTTTTTAACTCTGCTGACTAGAGGGTCTTCATCATGTTCTTGTTTCTTCCTTTTATATATTTCCTATAACTCTTACTTTCTATTATTTATATTAATTTCATTCTGGTCACAGAACCATAGTGCTTCACTTAAAGGCTTACTTTCACTAAGTAAATGCTTATTTCATAAATATTAAACAGAGGAATGAGGAGTATTCTCATCAAAAGCTTATTATGAGCACTATGTTGAGAGTTTACCCCATGTTTATATACATTTTAAAATAATGAACCACAGTCAGAACACTTTGAACGTTTATGGATAAACTCCCCATTTAATTTTTAAAATACATGCACATACATATATAAATTAAATATAATTTTGTACCTACTTTTTTCCCCTATTAAGTTGCTTTTTAAGCAGTGGGAATATTTTTCCACTTTTTTAGACTGTGGATTTTGAATATAATGTGAAGTAGTTCCAGTCATCTCTCAGATGCTTCCGTTTGTATTTTTTTCTTGACTGATTTGACTCATACCTATTTTCAGCATTTCTAAGTTTGCCCTTTTAAAGCACTAAGTCTAGAACACACTGGTTGCACAGTTATATATTCTGTTTCCACATAAGAAATTTAAATCATACTCCATCACTCCCACTGAATTAGGCATCACTAGCCTGATAATCAAGCAATTTCTGTAGTATACAATGTCCCCAGGGTCAAACACAGTTACAGGTCAGGAAATATTCACCTATAGTTTTACAAGTTCCAGGGGCAGAAATGTAGTTTTTGCTGAAATATCTGTCAGATGGGGAGAAAGGACCCACAGTAATTAACTTTCCTCCCTCCATGTTATTAAGGAATACTTTTGGAGCTCATTCTGCACTCAGATTTGATGGAAGGAAGAACATGCTCACTTTATCCATATTGTGATTTTTCTGTTGGAATAGTGGTACATAACGACTGAAAACCTTTTGGTTTCAGGCATTCAGTGGCTTGGGAGTGCTGAATGAGCAAGAACACCCTTCCTCTGTTGCTTTTGCTGTTTCATTCCTTAGAAGGAATATATTAGAATATATCAAGTTTTTAAAAATTTTATTAATATGCCCCCTTCCTGCTTCAGTGAAGAAGTGAAATATGTGCTCCTAAGGAAGCCGTCTGAATATCTCTCACCTGTTGCCCATACATCAGCATATAAAGAGTCTTCATTTCTTCTGGTCTTTTGATTTATTTCGTCCTCAGCATTTAGATTTCAGATTAAATAGGAGCTGATTTTATTTCTGTCTCCTTTTGCTGCCCACATACCACCAGTGGCTGTAGCTAGGCTATTCTCCTGAAGATATTTTCCTGTGCCAAGTAGACCATCCTGACTGCTTGGTTGCCTGTGCACATAGAAGGTTCCACAAACCCCAAACCTTTTCCTTTCCCATATATTAAAATATGTTAAAATATAAGACTGTGCTGGTTAGCCCAAGAGTCATAAATATAAAGAATGTTGGCATATAGGTATGTTATTTCTACAAATCTGCAGACTCTCTAGATCTGTATTTCTTGTGCTTCCCAAATATGTATTATAGAATCATAGAATTATAGAATGGCCTGGGGTGGAAAGAACCTTAAAGGTCACCCATTTCCAACTCCCCTGCCATGGGCAGGGACACCTTTCACTAGACCAGATTGCTAAAAGTTCCATCCAGCCTGGCCTTGAACACTTCCTGGGATGGGGCACAACTTCTCTGCGTAACCTGTTCCAGTGCCTTACCATTCTCACAGTGGAGAATTTTTCCTAATATCTAATCTAAAGCTATTCTCTTTCACTTTCAAGCCACTCCCGTTGTCTTGTTACTACGTGCCCTTGTAGAAAGTCCCTCCATCTTTCTTGTAGGTTCCCTTCAAGTACTGGAGTCTCTCCTTACAATTTATGTACCAAGAAACAGGAGGGTACTTGTATGCAAAAAGTGCAAATTGAGCTTCTAGAACTCAGTGAACTGAGCAAAAGGGGCACACATTTAAGACAGTAAACACTGTATGGAGAATTCATTTAAGATACTAAGCTCATATGTTTCTTAGAAACCAGAATGTTTTATATTTAGGATTTTTTAATTAAAATATCCTTCAAACTGTTTACAAAATATCTTCCTAAAAGCAATGAAGTCAGAGAGAATGGATAATGAAGATCAGAGACACACACAGTGTTCCTCTATGTTGACAAAATGCTAAGCTAAAACTAATTTAATTCACAATAGCATACTGTCTATGTTCATGAAAACACCTAAATCATTTGGCATTTTTGTGTTTCTTCATCAAATCCTTGCAAAATTCCAATTACTTACGCTTGCAAGATTTTCATAGCCCAACTCAGATAGATTAACATTGATGATTTATAAAATATGAAACATTAGTATTATGTAACATCCTGCAGTCTGGGGGCTTTCTTGTGGGGCATTATTTTAAAATGTGTATCAGCACAGTAAACCCTTAACAGTACTTAAAATGAGGTTTTGGTGACAATTTTACAATATATTTCAATCCTACTATTTATGAAATATGCATTTACTCCATAAAAATAAGTCTCTAAGAAAAGCAGCGTGGTGCAGCGGCCAGGATGCAGACCTATGAGTCAGAAGTTTGCATTCTATTTCTGGATGTGCCAGAAGGCTTTTCCTATAATTATCAGCATCTATATTTGTCTCTTTTTTTCTCACTCTCTTTTGTCATATATTTGGAAACTCACAAGAAAGACAAGAAATTATTTTAGAGAGAGGGTGTCACCATGCATTTTGGGTTGTATGCTGACACTTGGAGAAAGTAGCACAAGTTGCCTCAGTACTTTTATATCTTGAGATGTTTTTCCTTTTTGAATCCTGTTCATTCAACTATATCCACACAGAGAAACAGTATCAGTGAAGACACCCAGCTAGAGAGAAGACACTGGCTAGAGAGAAATATTTATTAAGATATTTAGCCAAAATATAGAAAACTCCCAATTTTACTCATGCAGTTCTTCTACTGCATCACTGTTTTGGACAAAATCAATCAATGAATAAAGCAACCAGATTTCAGATGAAATTTTTCTTAAACCTGAGGGATCTGGGATCTGGGGTTTCCTGCAGGCTCTTATATCTTCAGCAACTACTTCACGCCTTAAAAAATTTTAAGCCAGGAAGATTCCAGGAACTGATGGTGCAGTGTTTCAAGTGGGACTTTAAGAAAATATTCTATTCCTAAGTCTCGTGTCATAAAAGAATATTTTCACCACTAGTTAAGAGAGGGAGAAATTTGTGTCTGTTCTTATTCAGGACAGAATGAACTGCTGAAAACTCCAAAGAATTCAATTAAATTCTATTAGGGATTTTTTGAAAGTAGAATTCATTCACCACAAAGGAAGTCATGCGATTATGATTTTTAAATGGAATATCTGGTGGCACAGGAATAAAAATCAAAACATCAGCCAAAAGCAATAAACTGCATGGTGCTAAACTCAATAAAAAATAAAAATGTCTATGACATTACAACAATGAAATATCTTTCCAATGATGCTAACACAACAAGAACAACATAATAACCGCTGTTGCATCAAATAACACAATATGTTGAGGCAATTTGTCTTCAATCTGTGTTGTATGAATAATATATCAATAAAAAGATGGGCACAGGCAGCATAGCTTTAGCTATATTTTTGAAATTTCAAACATCTATATTAGGACAGAAGAACCAGAAAGGAATGATTTACAGTGAAGCATTTGTATAGCCTGGTTTACCTTTGGTACTCTATCCATCATAAACAGCACAATTTTGAAGATATTAGTATTGAAATAGGATTTAATTACATAGAGTAGAGCATGGAAAGGAAGACCAGAGTCAATTTACATAATCTGTCAGGATTTTACTTGTCTTAATTACTGATTCTCAAGTATTCACACTAGAAGTAGGCTTTCCAATGTAAAATGTTAGATTTACCACCTGCCTTCCACATGACTGGGTTTTCTTTCCAGTTTTTGACTGTAATTTTGATGTGCAACTGGACTTGATGTCTGCCATCCAATTTGAAATTAACACATGCTCCATTTATATTCAAGGTACTATTCAAGTTGCTGGACCTAATTCTTCCACTGGAAATCCTTAGTGATGCTCTTATAATGATCTTGATTGTTCCTGAAAACTTTTCTTTCCTGAAAATACACACACATCTCTTCTTATCAGCCCATTTTATTCTTGTTTAGACTCTTTTGGAAAATGATTTTGTTTCTCACTAACATAGCAACTCTGTTCAACGCAGATTTCTGTTTTGGTCTGTGTTTTCTTCCATACTTTCTGTCTATGCTATTTTTCATTTAACATATTAAACCAAGTTTCATTCTTTACTGTAGCTCTACCCACCTCCACAAAGATCCACAATTCTTGTTTGGACCTTTTGCTTTCTACTCCTGTAGTTGTAACTACTCTAAAAACACAGTATTCCTTAGTTGCTCCACTATTTTATTATCTTTTCTTCTGTTTTTCTGTTTCCAGGTACCAAGTGTAATCCTCCAGTGGTAGATACTGAACATTTTCTGTGGAAGCACATGGAAAGAGCAAGAGTCAGTGTAGCACAGACGGGCCTGCGGATGTGGATGTTTCTTGTGCTATATGGACACAAACACACGTAGCCGACCAGGCCGAGGAGCCAAAAAGGAGAGCTAAATGAGAGACCACAGAGAGCGAGCAGAAGGAGAGTCTAAAGAGAGGGCAAAAGAGAGAGAGCAGAACCCTCTGACCTTTATTTATATGTTTTTACAAATCACTGTGGATTGGAGGTAGAAATCACTGCCTCTCAATTCCATTGGTCAAAGCATCTATCTATCATATTTCTCCGCCTAGGAGAATGGAATGATAAACAACAAGGACAGTTAACAAAACATAGATAGTTAGCAAGAAACCATGGCCATGTTTACAGAAGAATGTGTGAGAAAGTATTACAGAAAGAGAAACACTGAGAAACTGCAAAACTCAGGACAACAAGTCAGACTTCTAGCAGGGTTCTCCACAGGTGCCAAGCCCCAGCTCTAAATGCCTTCTTGGTCAAGTATGTCCATCTTCCTGACTGAAGATACCCAGTGCTTACAGCACAAGGGTCAGAGTCAGTCTCTTCAGTCTTGTATTCCTCCACAGTAGGTCCCAGGTTTTAATTTCTGGGCATATCTACACATTTCACTCCATTATGGCATCTGATCCACTGAGTCCTTTTTGGCCCATTCTGACTTGCTATTTGTAGGCTTGGAGTGCAGCTTCTTTTCTTCCTTCCTTTGGAGACGCCTAAGAAGGCCTCCTGTTTCTCCTGCTGATCTACCTCTGCTTAGCAATTGCTGCAGTGAGCAGGTAACACCTTCCAAAGAGACACTTGCCTTCTGCACTCACGTTTTGCTGTTCTTTTTATGTTTACTGTTCTATGGATGAAAGAGCTTTAATTTCCTTTACCTTTCATCACATAATCTGCTTCATTTTCTCATCGCTAATAAGAGATGTCTATACTCTCATTAGCAGTAGTGATGACATAAGAGATTGTCAACTTCCTACTGAACTGTATGAAAACACTTCGATGCAATTATTGCAACCACTCCCTGAAACTCTGTGTCACCAAGCAGGGATCTGAATTCCTTTCTAAGGCTTTTGAAGCTCTGTTTTTAAAAACATTCAGCAGAGCTTTTATAAGGGCAATTCACTGTGGGTACGCCAGACACCGGAGTGTTTAAAACCATATTGTTTAGCAGAACACCAGAAGAACTCCTAACAAATCATATTGTGGTCCATTATTTGTCACGACCTCATTTGGTGTGCCATATTTAGCAGATATTGATTTTACATGTGAGGAACTATTGCAACAGCACAGCAGCAGCACTAAGAGTGCTATTTTTGGATAAAGAAAAAAATAATTTTGAAACAATGTGTAATATATTCCAGTGCAAGCAAATAAATTAATGCCAGCCCTTTACACACATCTGAAGTTTCCTTTAATATGCCTGAATTACAAGCAGAATTTCCATCTTCAATGTCCTCATCTCTTCAGTCATTTATTGTTACATGCTGTCAAGTTTTTTAACCATTCCACAGCACTTCAACTTGTTTACTTCGTGGCATTTTTATCATATTCTGCGGAATTTAGTTTTTCCTGTGAATGTCTCATATTTCTTTCAATCTCTTTCTTTTTTTCTCTTTAACTTATGGATGCCACTTTTCTCAGCCTCTTACAGTGTAAATTCTTTCAGGAACACATAGAATATGTGAATGCAAATTGTTATCATGTGATGGGTTTCAGTGTAGACATGCTCATTCTCAGAAAATAACCCATGCTTGGCTCTGCAAGGTTTAAGAAGCCCATTTCTCTGTTTATAGTAGCATTTAAAATTTGTATTTAAAAGAAAAAATATTTGCATCAAGGGATGAATTAACATTTAAAGGTAATTACTTAGTTGTATTTTACAGTAACCTTGATAATGAATAAATGCCACAATAAATTACATTTATTTTTAAAAAGAGGCAAACTCCTCTTCATAGGGCGATAATGGATGCCTTTAATGACAAGTCATATAACATGTGCATTCACAAATGAATATTCATGCTGCAAGTATTCACAGATACCGCTAATATTTCACTTATTCTATGAGGGAGCAAAGTAATCATGTACCACATCTAGTGAATAATCAAAGAGCAAGTAGATCAGAGACAACTCAGGGGATGAAACTTTTTCAGATAAATCATTTGTTAAACAATTACAGCTAATGAGCATATTCATAAAAATCAGTCTATTCATTGATAATACATCAAGTGACTAAAAGTCTCTGTTTGATGGCTACATTATTTGCTATGAATAGTTCATCCATCTTCAACTGTAAAGCTTTAATTTTTCTTTTAAAGTGTGAACAAATATGGCTGAAATTATCTCTGAAATTTGGAAAAATTGAGCTTTTTTCCTTTTTTGTGCCAACAGGTTTCCTACTTGACTTTGAACAAATAATTTATAGTCAGAGCCTGCTGTTCTGCTTTACAATTACCAAAATATCAGCACTATTTTAACACTATTTGTGGTTTTAAAGGCATCCAGAGGTGTGAGGTGTCCCTCTGTTGGCTGTGCAGGAAGGTGGGCTTGCGCTTCCTTCAGAAGAAACCTCTTTTTGAGCATGGCCAGTGCCAGCTGCTTGCCAGTGCAGCTGTCAGACTTACAGCATATCCCAGCCCTGCACCCTTCTCGGGGAGCCAGCTGACATGGGCTAGCTTACAAATCAGCAGCTAAAATACTGTGGGGGCTCAGCAGGTTGGGGCTCTGGTTTGTGTCCTGGCCCCAAATTAAGACAGTAGCATTGGTGTGTCCTTAAATCCCAGCTTCAGGTGGAAGATGCATCCTGCTGCCTTGAGCTCGCTTTTCAAAATCGTGTTCTTGTCCTCAGTTTCACCTGGTTTCTGTTAAGTGCCAGATAGAGAGCCATCCTAAGGGCCAGAGCTGAGAGCCACATCCTTCCCAGCTGCAGTGCTGCTAGCCTGTCTGCCACTTGCATTGAAACATCCCTGCAAGCCATTCCTTTGCACAGCAAATTAGTGGTGGACTGGGTGTAGGCGATGTTTTTGGAGCCCTGGAGACAGTGTGCATGAGAGAATAACAACAGGCAGGACTAGCAGGAGAGCAGGGCCAATCTGGGCACACATTGATTGAGAATCTCAGGTTCAGCAGAAATTAAATAATTAAATTCTCTGCCCTTGGGAGCAGGATTCTCTCTCCTCCTGTGTGGAACTGATTGCCAGCTGGGGGTCACTCCATTCTTCAGAGCCTACTGCAGCCTGCTTTGCAGATGTGCTGCGTATTTGTTATGGCAGGGGAATTGGTGGTTGTTGGCTTTGAACATCTGCAGAGCTAGCTAACAGATATCAGCCTCTGTAAGAAGGATGGGATGTTTAGTACAGGGTTGAAGTCAGGAAGTGTAAAAGAGTAGAGAACTCAAAATAAGCTCACCTGAACTGGAAACAGCATACAAAGAACACAGGGCAATTGAGCCACTTGGCCTGCACATGGGTTGCGGAACACAGAAAGAACTGACACACGTGATTGGAAGGTTCATGGCAAGGAGTTTGAACAGAACTATTGTGGGTTTGGACTATATGACAAAATGGCAACAAGCACAATAAAAATATTTGAGTGTGTGGGATGGGCATTACAACAGGATCCTGTGTTTGGCCTCCTAGGCATGGTACGTCTTTGCAGAAATGTTTGTGAGGAAAATAACTAAAAGTATAAAGTAAGTGAAAATGTGATAAAATATGACTTGATTCTGCTGACAATGTCTCACACTATACTCACTTCACACTTTTCTTTGTTAGGGAATTGATTTTGCCGATAAGAGATACTGCATTTTCTTTGTCTTTTCTTCACTCTGATGTCATGTAGGAAGCTATTAGTTTAACTGTAGAAGATGCAATTTTTGTAGAAGAATTATAAGATCAGTAAGGAAAAAATAGAGAGGGAGCTCTCAAATATGCTGAAAGAGCATATATCTGGCTGTAGAGTGATTACTTCTTAAAGATCAGTCTTGAGACAGAACTCTTTAAATGTTTTTATTAATGACCTTGACACCGAAATGGCAGTGTGCTAAATGCAATAACAAGCAGTTGTAAGGCACTGACAACATTCAAGAAGAGTTACAATATAATTCAGGGTTCACTTCAGAATATCACTGACAACTGGAGTGGTACAAATAGGGTTCAGTACTGTACTGGAAGTGGGTTTAGCGATGAATAACACAAATTTCATCGATAAATTTGGAACTTGTCAACTCTTAAAAATTGATGAGGATAAAGCAACAGGAGGTCTAAGTCTATTATGGGAATATATGAGACACAAGTCTGACACACATAGCCTTAAAAATGTATGTGAAAGCTTAAGATGTAGCATCTCTAGTACAGAAAGGAAAGTATTAGTGCTAATGTCTAGGGCCAAGTCTGCAATATTGTGTTCTCTTCTGGGTTATTATGTTTAATGAAGATGAATCCAGACTTGAACTGGTGCAGAGGAGGAGAATTAAAATGAGTGAGTAATGGAAAACGTTACCTGGAGGAGGGGGATTAGAAGAGCAGAATTTCTTTTGTTTAGAGCATAACTTATTTAGTTTAGTAAACATTAAAAAGAGGACATGCTTGCTATTTGTAAGTAAATCAGCTAATATGGGATGTGGAATATTGGCACTAAGGAAAAGGGTATAAACTTATAAATTGTATCTGTTAAGTTTTGTCTGGGAATTAAAGGAGATCTGGAGAAGGCAATATTTGATTTTTGTCCGAAGTTTCTTCTGGTTTAGGAAGCAGTTTCCTACACTGAAAAAAGAATATCATCTGGGCTGAAAAATCCCATTCCTTTGTTCCTGTGGGAAGACACTGGATATAAAATCCTGCAGGACACCTAGTTTGGAATTGCAGAACATCAAGACACTGTCTGGGAAGGCAAGGACTTCTCACAAGGCTTTAGGAGGAATATTTCTGTGAGGCGCTAGCAAAGCTCCATAATGAAATCTGGCACCTGTATAGAGGTAACAACATAGGGAAGGTCAGATCCTGGGAGTGCGGAGAAAAACTGAGACAAGGTTGGGGAGCCTGGTTGTGTGCAACGAGGATGTCAATGAGCAACCTGAAAAAAGAAAAGGGCTATGAGCAAGGAACAAGAGGTAGGGAAAAAACAGGGACCAAGAGAGAATAGACTGTAGCCAGAATAGATCTGTTCTCCTCAGAGCCCAGAAAGGAACCAGTGATTCCTGAATCCCGTTATTCTTCTGTTGACACAAAATATCCATGAAACCTAGTGTTGCTTCATGCTGGACTGCAGGTCTATCTCTAAATCCTCCTTAACCCAGACATCTGGGCAGCAGTCCTTATTATCCTGTCCCAAGTGGTGACCACAGCCATCACTACAATGACTATGATTAAAAAGATTTATCTGGGTGATACAAAATCCCAACAAAAGCTAACAGGAGACTCACGTAAGAAATTTACCCTAGAAAACCTGTAGTGACACAATGAATAGTTATTTCAGCTGCTGTGTATTCAGGATCCTCTGAAAAAATCCCAGAGGTTGGGGAAAATCAGTTATAAGAAAAATAACTCTCAGTTAATTCTGGTTTAATTAATGAACTGTGGAAAATATCAGTTTGTTCTTAATTGTAATTATATTAGTTTAAGATAAAATATTTCCTACAAGAAACTCTAAGAGAGTTGGGCATTCTGTTCCTATTTTGCTTTCAAAGAAAAAGCCACACTAAAATGATCTACATTTTACTTGTGCTATTTAATGTTTAGATTTCTTGAGTACTACATTGTGTCCTTAGTTTGGGGCTTCAAAACCAATTTTAATTAAAACCCGCACAATTTTTATGGGGCAGTTAAGTTCTAGAGGTGACCCAAAATGAGTGAAGTCTGGCAAAGAATAAGGTTGCCTGCAACTTAGTTCAGGATTGTGTGCAAACCGGCTGCAATATAAAATGGCCAAGACTAAATATAAAAAAACCAGATAATTGGAGGGAAAAAAAGATGCTTTAAAAATTCTGAGCATTCAGTTTTTACTGCATTTTTATTTACTGCTTTAGAAAAATTTTGAGATGTGTAAGGAAATTGGGTTTTTTCCCCACAGGGAAGGCAATACCAGCAGGTTGGTAAATCTTCCTAAATTTCAGCATGACTATAAATAGCCACAGGAGAATTACTGAATATCTCCAGTAAAATGGTGACAGTTTATCATATGTCAGCATCTACCTTCCTTATATTTTCCATCTTGTAAAGAAACACAGAGGTTTTAGCCAGGTAAAACTGACAAATTACTTGATGGCCATTTATCCATGGGCACTTCACCTAGCAAGGCAATTTGTGCTGTAAGAGCGTAGAAAGAAATTAACATTTTCGAGATCTAAAGGAATTCTAACATTTGTGCTCAGGCAGACCAGGTTCTGATATTAAGAATCAACTTTATGTATTAATTTTCCTTTGAAGTTACTTAATCCCTTTTATAATCTGACTAGGACTTGACATCTTGCATAGAGGATGTATTTAAAAATAATTTTATTTTACTTCTATTTCTATCTTTGCACTGTTGCCTTCCATTTTAGTAATCTTCACATACTTATTTGAGACAGTTTTAATTTTTCTAAATGGTTACCTGGAGAAGAATGGGAATATCTAGTTGCCATAGGTACCCAAATTACTTTTCTGTGATTAGAGAAACATTATGGATGTCCCCATTTTACATAAAAAAGGTCTATCTATTATCCTTTTTTTTCTTCAAAATTATCTTTATGGAGAGAGACACTATTTTGATACAGAGCCCACACCCTACACTTGTGTTCCTCCTGGACACCTACTCTCATGCAGTCTTGCTAGAATGGTTTTTTCAGCCTTTGATTAAAGCAAAGTAAAACTCAAAGGATCAAAGGGCAAATCATCAAAACCATCGCTGCTTTTATGCACACAAAATGGAGAGACAACAGACATCTGTCATCAGGGTTAGCACAGAAAGGAATAAAGTGTGCTTAGAAGTGTGGTACTAAAGGATGACAGATACCATAGGGTGCCCAGGTCAGTGCTTTTTCCTGAAGACTGTTACTTAAGGTGAGGTATCAGTGCTATCCTATGAGTGGCACAAACATAACTTGAGGCAAAATCTTTCAGATGCATTAATGAATTTATTAAATAAGGTCTTAAATACAGAGAGGAGGGAAGAGAAAGGGCTAAGAAACCAAATAGGCATCTGATCTGGGTGTTCTTTGGAATTTAATTTTCATGCTTCATGTCAAAAATAAGTGTAGGAAATAGAGGTATAATGGCACAGCAAGTAGACATGCACATGTGAGCTCTGGTGCAGGGGATGCAGGTAATAGCAACAATATACTGTAAGGGGTTGCTCTGTGGCTTGGCAAACGAAATATAAACTTCTTGCCAAATTTAGACTTCCACTTTGCTTGCTAGCCTATATCTTCTTTAGCGTGGCCTGCGCCAAACAGATAGGATCTGTTTGGTTGCCTTCAGCCTGAAAGCTGAATGAAAAATTGAAGAAACTTTTTTTGAAGTAGCTTTCCTTGCTCTGCTCTGTCTTGCTCTGAGTATTTATGCCTCTGTACTACTAAATCTTTATAGTTTGGGAATGCTGTGTAATACAGAAATGCTTGGGTTCCTCTCTCTCCTTAATTTGGATTCTTTACGGATATAATATTCAGGGGTTTAAGATCAGGACATTAATTGTATCATTGACATCACCAAGAGGCAAGACCAGTTCCTAAAATTTCTTATTCGTGGCACTGGGTTGTGCTGTTTTAAACCACATCTTCCTTCTACACATGAGATGATTAAAAAGGAAAGATACCCCTTCTGCATTTAGGTCATGAGATTTAACACAAGTACTTACAGACAGTGCCAAAGGCACGGAAAATTGGATGGGAAGGGCATCTAGGGAATTGTCTTCTGTTTGTTGTGCGTGGCTCCAGTGCTTAGTGATTTGCTACAGCCATAATTCCTATTTTTCCTGTTTCTTGTTGTGCATTATAATGCAGGGCAAAAAACTACCATGCCAGTACAGTTCCCAAGGAAGGCCTAGGACATCTTATCATTGCTTTCTGAAAGAGGTGGTGTGCCCTCTTCCCTGGTACATTCTGTTGCTTGTTGCACAAAATTCTAGTTATGCAATGTTACAAAAACAATAACAAAAATTGTTAAAAAAATGCTGTGTATATGATGACTTCTCAGTATAAAAATTTATATCCTAACAAGATCATTATTCGTAAGAACTTCAATTCTAGCAATATTTTTTTCTCAGTAAAAAAAAAATAAATCTGATGTTCAGCTCTACAGGTGCCAATTTCTATGTAGTATTTAGGCACATCAGTTGGTGAAATCCAGTACTTCAGAAGAGAAAGCATTACAGAGGCAACAACAACAATCATGTTTTGTGTTATCATTCCTCCTGCCTAATTTTTCAACAGTGAAGGCTTTAACAAAGCCTCTTGAAAAATTAATCTCTACTTTTATTCTGCATATAGATAGCATGAGTCTGGGAAAATTAAACCCTGTGAGTGTCCAACTATTTAAAGAATGATTATTGAAAAGAATGGGATGGAATAGGTAGTCACATCAAGGGAATACCCTTATCACTACTATTCTCTTTGTAAGCACATGTGGTATGGAAATACAATTAGCCATTGTGAAGTTTTGCTTATTTTATCAAAATTATTCTGGTTTTCCAAGAAAATAGTACACATGAACCCTATACTTGGATTCAAAATGTAAATTTCAGTGCAATGGAGGATAGTGATATTGAATGAGTATTTTTACTTCAATTTCTTTTTAATGGTCTCATTTTCCTGCTTTTAATATTGGTCTACATTTTTATGTTATTTAATGAACCTAATTTCCTAATATTATATCAGAAAAAAATTGTAACTTTATTAACTTTATAAATGTTGGGGCCTGTCTTATGTTGGAGGTTAGACTACAAATTTAGAAGAGATGACTTGGCTTTTCTATGGGAATAAACAGGGATGTGTTAAATAAACAGAGCATCACATGCATCTGGCTGTTTAGCCCAGCGATGCTGTAAAAAGACAAAAGCTTTCAATAACTCAGTTGCTTTCAGGGCTTCTTATTCATATGAGCAAACTCTTTAGTGCATGCCATGAACCATAAAAACCTGGAGACAGTAAGATTAATATACCTATAAAAAGTAAGCTTTAACAAAATGTTTTGTATATAAATTTCAGGTTCACATGCATTCACTCTGCAGCACACATCGCCAGACACCCACTGGAGTGGGACAGACTCTCCACGTGGCTATCAGTAAAATGCCGTCAGGGGCTGTTTTTCAGCAGTCAAGGATCTGTTTCACTGTTCATCCAACACACATGGCCAGGTCTGACTGGAGGAAGCAGTAATTCAGGAAGCTAGTGACAGAGATGGAAGGACTCTCCCCTTCCTCCTTCAGTGTTTAGCCAATCTCCTCCTGAAAAGTCCTGAACAGAAATAGAGCAAGGAGAGACAGGAACACCCACAGACACACCTTTTATAGAATCCACCTTCATCTGCAAGGGCTGGATCCTAAGCACTTGCCTCAAGACACGCCTCCAGCATGTGAAAGCCTTTACAGCATTTAGCTTGACCCTTGGCTAGCTAAAACCCATACTTGAGGAAAAAAAAATTTAACCTCATTTCCATCTATGCCCTTTAAGAAAGGAATTCACAGAAATAATTTCTGCTGTTTCAAACTTCAAAATAGCTTCTCAGTCCTAAAACAGGCCACAAAACAGCAGATATTTTAAACATGAGGCTTCCTAAGAGTTTGCACCTTTTTTCCTGTGTAGCTGGTAAGCTTTGTTGGATGCTGTGTTTATAAACTAAATTACTGATGCTCATGCAAATAACTTAGTAACTTAAAGAGCTGATTGAATGTACGTATGAATGAATGAATATAAATGCAACGGTAGCATAGCTTGGTAAATTCACCTCAACACTTCAGCTCTATTTATTTCTTGTTAGACTGAATGCTTCTGAAAAAACTACATGACAAGCCAGCGTTGGATTAGGCATCTTTGGCTGAAGACCCCTGCACCTTGAGAAGGCCATGATTCTCTAAGGGGAAAGGGAATCATTTTCTCTAAGGAAAAAGGAATACAGGTCCAGAGCGAATCAGACACTACAGTGCAGTTGCAGCACTAGGAAGTACTTCCCAGTTCCGGCTGTCCACTGTAAATAGGAGTCTCCTGCGTTCATACAGTACAGGTGTCATGTTCAACTCATTCTCCGATAAACTGTGTTGTCACACCTCCATGGAAAGCCAGAGGGAGCATGTTATAGTCTGAGCAGACTTTCATCCTGCTGCCACTTCCAAGAAGGTAATGATTCATACCAAGGAGGTAATGATTCAAAGGAGTGACCGCACATTTATTTTTTGATCATAAATTTTTCCACAATTTTAATTTAAGTTGCGTTCCAGGCCAGAACTTACAAAGTTCTACCTTGGTTTGATGGGAGTTTAGCAAAGAGCTTTTTAAGAGTGCTGGAGCAATGCTTGGTTTTGGATCAGAGTCTAATTTGCTGTTGAGTCACAGGTGACTAAGGATGTCCAATTCTGTCTTACATATTCAGGTTTTACTCACTTGCTTTAATTTATGCAAAAATTTAAAAAAGTAGCAGACAGCCCAAGGATGCTGGCATGCTTTGGTTGTGTCTCAGCACAAAATCTGGAATGATGCTTTTAACCACATGAAGCTATTTTTCTGACTATCTTTCTAGAAAAGGACACAGCACACAGTTCAGGAGGACAATGTGCTACACTTTATTGCTGAAGTGGAAATAGCACTGGAAGTTCAACAGCTAATTTAGCTTGCTGCTAGTTAGGTGTAATATAAAGTCCTTGACCCCTTTTTCTAGTAATTGATGTAGCATCAACAAGGTGTTTGGGCACAATGATGGCCGTCCCAACTGGAAAAAACGTATAAATGACAGATGTTACTTATATACATCATCTTTTATGTGGACAAGACGAGTTGTTAGGTGAAAGACATGTCATGCTGAGGCTTTGCACTGTGCTGGGCATGAGGGGCAGCTCTGAGCTCCACATAGCAATGCAATATGAACAGCAGCAGTAATGCACTTCCTTTTGGCATTAGGATTTCAGGCCTAGAATGTGAAAAAGTCCAGTTATTTTCCAAGTCTAATCCTAAAGCAGAGCATCAGCAGGGCTTTCAAAAGTTCCAGTAAACTTAAGCCAATAGGCAGCATAGCTAGAAAAATCTCATTCCTTATTTATATATTTATAGCTTCATATGTCTTACTGAATAAAGTAAAAGTCACTTTAAGTATAAGCAATCACATTCAGTATTACTGAAATGCAGAGTCAACACACTGGTAACATACCTTCAAAGTAAACTCTAATAAGTATAGAAGTTTCAGGATAAACATCAGAGCAAGGCTGAGCTTTGCTTCATGCTGAAAAGTCATCCGTCTAATGGCTGTGTCTCTGAATCAGATATTTTAATCCTCTTAGAAGACTTAAAGTGATCCACTCAGAGAGTTACTCTGCCATTTCTATATTTAACTAATAGCAAAACTTTGACAGGAAATTAATTTTGTTCACAAAATTCTGACCATGAAATCTCTTAATGAGGGAAATTTGTCCATTTTACTGGCAACTAAGGAAAGAAGACTTCTGAAGTTTAGGTTAAGGCTTTTGAGGATGGGTGATGGATCTCCCTACCTTTGAAAAATCCAAGTGATTTGATATGTATATAGGAGATCAAAATATAAACCTGCATGGACTTCTCATTCAGATATGCTTGACAGAGCAGGCTCCTATCTTTATAAGGTTTTTAATTTCACTGGTATTAACATGGAAGTCACAAATGCTGTAACAAATATTGAATAATTAGCATGGCAGCCAATTCCATGATCATCTCACTTTGGCCCCAGAGTCAAGTGATAATTCCTAGACACAAGTAGAGCAATCTTGCTCAGACTGATGGATTTTACTCGAAGTACCCATGCACCCTTCATCATGTCCACCTTGCTTGGGAACATTTACACGGGCTTTTTTTTCCCCCCAGAATAAACACATGGCAAGTAGGACAGATTCAACCTGCAATGCACAGGCAGCCTTGCAACTGAAACTTTTCTTCAGTCATTGGTGTAACAGACCAACGTTTTTTAGAAACGTTTTCCTGGTTATACTGTCACCATGCAGACTTTACTACCACTTAAAATAGCAGTGTATGCCAGACTTCTGACCTACACACCAGGACAGGGGTCCTTTGATTTTCCACTATTGATACAGTAATGTCATACTGTTATTTTTAACCACTTGGAACGTACCATGCCACCCAATCTGGTATTAGCAAATCTTGCCTAGGAGATTTCTTTTCTTCTGCTGCTCCGGTGTAGTACTTCATGCTGATTTTTCCTGCCTTTAGCTCAGCACCAGCATTTGAGATACAATCAGGAGAAATGTGGTTTTGTTTAAAAATGTGCTTGGTTTTTAGATATTTTTTAAGAGTGATCATTAATGATTATTAGAAATAGCAGGTATCTTTTTGAATATGAAAGAAATAAGGTCAACTAAGCTTAAATGAAACCAATTTTCCACTACTTAAGATAGTACCATCTTATCAATGGAAACAGTATTGCCTTCAAAGAGAAACGTGTATCTTTTTTATGTCCCTCACTGAAGCCTGAAGATGCTGCAGAGATTTTAAATATCTGTCTTTGAAAATAAAGTGCATGATCATTCAAATACAGTCCTGTGATGCATTCACATAATTTGACTTAAATATTCACACAATTTCTCACTACTGATTCACAACCAGATCTGGTTATGCTATTTTGTAGTGACTTTACCCACAGAACTGTAATACACAGCCCCCGTCACCCTTCAGTTAAATAAGTCAAATAACCCCAACACCTAAAACTAATGTATGACTGCTAGGGCTAATGCTACTCCTGTTTAGTAAGCCTGACATCAGCCCTGTCTCTGGCACGAGCAGCACACTCAGTTTGGTTTCCTAAAGTGGCATCCTCAGATGCACTGAGTCATCTCTGAACCTGTGGGTGAAGATGACAGTGATGACAGTGCTCCTGGAAACATTTCTAACTTCCCACTCAGTGAACAAAGCTCCTTGTTTTGTTTGGCGTGCCCTAAAGGAGGTTACACTGAACCCAGGGGAAGAAGGCTCTGAAAGGATGACATCTTCAGCAAAGACGTGTGTTTTTCTTGCCATCTCAGAGGGGTTTCAAAGCAACTCTGCCTTCTGGCCTTAAGTGACAGAATGGCTCTCCTGCTTATTTAATGAGAAGTTAGTGCTACTGTTGAAAGAAGTGCCGCTGTTTAGCACTGATCTATGCTCCTGTTGGGGTCTGTGAGGGGGATTTATCAGGCAAGAAGTCCAGCAACCCATTTTTATTCTTGGCCTGTACCCACCAGCGCTCCACTGCCCCCATTTACAGTGCTGGGAAGGCATAACATATAGCAGCTGTTCAGGGGACCACCTTGCAGGAGGTGGAGACAGGGTATCTGCACGGAATGGGGCAGACAAGCATCTCAGGAGAGAGAGACATGAACTGCAGAGAGAGACCTTGTGTTGGGGGTTGGGATAGTTTTTCTTTTTTTTTTGTTTGTCTCTCTGTCTTAGGAATTTTTCCCCATTCTTGTTAATGGGTGGGTGATAAAGAGAGACAAGGGGACCAAGGGATGAGTGCCTGGCCCCGGGGTAGGCAGGGAGCAGGGCACTTTTTGGTTTCTGGCTTCTCAGGGGAGGGGCAGCAGCGGNTGCCAATTCCTGCCTTCCCAGCCTGCTACCCTGAGGCTCCTGTTACAGCTCCTCCTGCTATCCAAAGAGGGCACTGGGACCAGTGGGAGCTCGTAGAGGGAGCTCTTTCTCCATCTCTTCCTGCCGGCTGCAGCCGCCATTACACACGCGGCCAGAGCCCCACCACAGCACCCCTGACACCCAGGGGAGTCATCGCACCCTCCCTGCACACCGGGAGCACCAGTGCCCCTGCCGGCTGTGACCGTGACTGCACCAAAGGGGAATTGCCAACAGAGCGGGAAGAGACTGTCCGTGGGTTTGTCTGTTCTTATTTGTTGTGGTTACCATTGTTGTTGTTTTGTCTGTCCCATCATATATATAAATATATTAATAAAGGACTGTTATTCCTCTTTTCTCATACCATTGCCTGAAAGCCCCTTGATTTCAAAATTTTACCAATTTGGAGGGAAAAGGGGGTTACATTTTCCTATTCTAAAGGAGGCTTCTGCCTTCTTTAACAAATACCTGTCTTTGAAACCAAGACACCTTGTTACCCTCCTGCAGTCCTCTCAAACTCATCTCTTCTCATCAAATGGGTAGAAGATCTCATCAGAGGGAGCCTTAAACCTCAGTAGTTGTTGATCTTCTGCTCTCTTGGTGAGTATAGCAAGTCCTGTGCGGCGGCTTTTTCTACAGCAGCAGTAGTTCACATTCTCCTGTCTTGAATGACTGGTGATGCTTCTGCCTGCTGGGCTTGAGGATGTCTCTGTCTGATGCAGCAGTTCCAGCAACTGCAGTTCCAGTTCCATGCTTTTAGGCATTCTTGCAGGCAATATCATGGGTCTACTTGGTTCCCTACAGACAAAAAGACTACAGTTTGAAAATCACCACTGTAGGTTTTAATATTGCACTCATGCCACTTGCAAACATGGGATTTCTAAGTGAATCACTGGAACATGGTAAAATCTCCAGGGACTGAAGAAATCTAGGCAGGATCTGCAGCAATAAAAAAAAATAAATAAAATAAAAAAAAAAAAAATCACACACTGTCACTTTACAGTCTGAACAGTTTTTGTGATATGGCACAATACTTTAAAATGTTTCCCTATTTTTGCAAAGACAGACAAACCACAGCTCCCACAGGTTTTTCTTGTAGCAGAGCTTCCCAATGAGAATTTTGAAATATGAATCTCTCACATCAGCTTCACCTCAGCTATGTGTGACTCAGTTGTGAATCTTAAAGGATCAGGTCTGTTTTTAGACATCTTTCCAATAAAACAATTGAACTGTATGAAAAACACTGCAGAATTGAGGTTCAGGTCATGCATGGCTCTACAGTCAGTTGCTTCAGTACCCATCAATGCTGGGTATATATACTGATATATAATAATAATAAATTGATAAGTAAATTGATATAGTGATGTGCTCTGCTTGCTGAGACACTGAACAAAATATTCAGGGCTATGGCTCCTCACTCTAAGGTAGGGAGGTTCTCACACTTGATCCTATATTTAGTGCTGCTGGAGGAATTGCACAGAACACTTAGAATAACAGACTTATATGGCAGCAATAATTAGGATTTCTGAAGTAAGTGTTGACTCTTAGTGTTCTATGTGAATTGCAGAAATGTAGGTTACTCCAGACAGAGTACTCTCTGAGGTTACCCACTTTTGCAGAAAACCAGTGGATGACAGAATTCCCACTTCACACAGCAAAAAGGGTGGGGGACATTGTACTTAGACTCCCTTGAGAAAATATGACATGGGTATAAAACCTCTCACTGCTTGTGCTTTACCCACAGGGCTTAATTAGGTTTGATGAAGGTTAATAACTATGAATAGGTAAATCTCAAAGTTTACAACATCTGGATATTATCTGAAGGAGCACGTTTTACTTCAGAGGCCACTTATTCTGCCCTCCTCAATAGAGATTAATTGGGTGACCTGCCCTCAGGGCTAACAGCCTAGTGACTCCTCTGCTCAGCTTTGAAAGGGCTATCTTCCAGAAGGCATCAGGAAATCCTTAACTGCAGTCTGCTGCTTTTTAGTTCTCAGGAGAAGGCTTTCACTGCATTGCTGTGTCTGGTGAGTGAGTTTGGTCACACACCTAGAAGTGTTAGCGTAGAAACATA
>VYZT01030611.1:32218-50164 GCA_013400735.1 Pomatostomus ruficeps | reverse complement strand
CTCTGGGATGACCCTGCTGGAGCGTGGAATTGGTCCAGATGACCCCACTGTGCTCCCCTCCAACCTAACCCATCCTGTGACTGCTTAAAGAGATCTGCAAAACCCAAAAGTTGGTTGTGTAGGGGCAGCCAATTTGCAGAGCATTTGGATGGTTTTAGATGCACCAATAAAAGAGCAGAATGAACAATCACGCAGGGTTGTCAGCACTGAGCTTTCTCCCTGCTGCAAAGCACAGCTGGATTTCATTCCACAGTTCTCTATCCTGCAAAACCTCCTCGAGATGCTCTTCCTCATGGCTGCGTTTTGTATTTGATGGTGGGGTTGTTGTTGGGATCGAGGGACGGGGTGGATATACTCGGGGCATTGCTCCTGCAGATTCCCCGCCTCCAGCAGAACCTCACGGATTTCCAAGGATGATTTCAGTGATCTGGAGACTCTCCTATTGTGTGTTCAGCACTGCTCAGCTGCTGGAGGTTCATGAGGATAAAGAAATGTGGCCTTGTTGCTACAATGGGGAAAAAAGCCACATTTTGAGGGTGAAGGTGATTCTTAATGGGAATCTTCTAATGCTCCCCATGCTGTGACCTCATAATCCAGCTCCCATCTGAGGTTAAAGCACCGAGGGAACACAAGGTGCACAGGAATTGCTCACAGCCTCACTGCAGACATGGGAATGCCATGTCAGAAATCCCTTGAAGTCTATTCCCAAATTCCCTGAGAAATTCCCAGGGAAATTGGGGATTCCCCATCCCTGGAGGTGATCAAGCCCGGGCTGGATGGGGCTTGGAGCTGCTGGGGATAGTGGAAGGGGTTGGAACTGGGGCGTTTTCAAGGTCCCTTCCAACCCAAACCAGTCTGGGGTTCTGAGTTTCTGTGGAACAAGGGAAACTCTTGATGTTACACGTTTGAGTTATGAACGAGAAAGTAGAAACCCTTCAGTAAGTGCCTGTCCAGAAAGTTTTCTTGGAAGTTTTATGGCCATGGATATATTCAGTTAGAAGTATTTTGTTTTAAAAGACTGATTTTGACCCCAAACCTAACCCAAACTCAAAATCTGAACATATGTAAGAAAAGTTGATGATATTTAAAAAAAAAAAAAAAGCAGTTTAGAGCCTAAATTCAAGTTTTTTACCAGAGGTAAAAAACCCCCAAATGCCTGAAAGCTGCAGAACATTCATGACTTCAAAAAATTAACGTTTTCCTCAGCACCACTGTAACTCTTTGCATATTTTAAACGCATTTAAGTGCACTGCTCCATTATCACAACATCATGGAATGGTTTGGACTGGAAGGGACTTTAAGGATCACCTCATTCCAGCTCCTGCCATGGGTGGGCAAACAATGCTCCAAAATGTTTCTGTTGAATTCGAAGCTCCTTTTTCTGTGCCCATTTTCCCACCACTCTGTGCAAACAGGACAACATTACAGCCTCAGAACCCTACAAACCCACCCCAAAAAAATCAACCGCTGCGGTTGCAAGACTCTGGTTCATCCCAGAGCGCCTCCGTAATTCCTGGGATTTCCGTGTCACCGGGTTTCCCCGGGAGGAAGCGCCGTGCATGTGGTGTGTGCACAGAAGGGCTCTCATCCACCTCCAGCGAAACCTGGCAATAGCTCAGCTTTGTAATTACAACACCTCGGAAATGTAGGAGCACATGGAGCCGGATTTGCTCGACACAGCCTGGCTCGTAATGGGATAATTGGTTTTTTGATGTAAACAAAGTGCAGGCAGGAATGGGACTTTGAGGAATGGATACGATCTAATTATGGATGTTTGGGAGCTGCCAGACGGATCCGGGCCCGGTCACCTTCTGCTCTGTGCTGATGAGACAGCAGCGCATTCCAGAAATTCCACGGAGCTCTGTTATTCCCGTGTTTTGCCGGAGCTGTGGTGGCCTGTTGCGACTGGGAATGCACCCTGGGCATTCCCACTGCTTCCAAAGGTGGTTTAGGAATTAAACCAGGATTGTCCAACGAGGTTTCTCAGCCTGAGGGCTTTTCAGCGACTTCTGCAGCACGTGGGTCTGGGATCCTTGGGAAACTGAGCTCCTCCAGCACACCCTGATCTTGGGGGCTCCAACTCCTTTCCATGAGTGCTGGACGGGGCTTGGAGCAGCCTGGGGCAGTGGGAGGTGTGCCTGCCCATGGGAGGGGGTGGAATGGGATGAGCTTTAAGGTCCCTCCAACCCCAAACCATTCTGTTTCTGTGGATAAAGGCCTCACCAGGGCAACTCCTCAGCTAAAGGCAGATAATTTCCCTTGGAAGAGGGATGACGGGTTTAAGAACGGATAAATCCACACAGAATTCCTTTTACTCCTCCCTGGAGCAGCTGCTGGTGGCTGTGTCAGGGAAGAACTGGTGGAAGGAAATCCTTTGGTCCAGCTGAGTTTTCAATGACCGTTTTTCACCAGGAAAAGAAAATCACAGGGAACAAAGTTTGGCCCCCAGGAGAAACACTTTTTGTTTTCATTTTTAGACAGCAAAAATAGAACAAACAATTTTTCTCTGTTGCTTGAAGGAAAAGAAGAAAACTTTAAACAATGCTGCGCATCAGAAGATGTTTTATCTCTGTCTGAAGAACATGTAAGGCTTGATGATGTTGAAGCAGGTGTGCTTGTTCTGACCCAAATGGAGGAGAAACCTCCACAGCGATATCCCCGCGTGGTGTGAGGATCACACTGTGGGAGAACTGAGAGCCAGAGGGGAAGGATTCCTGACGGGATTCATGTTAACTCTCTTTCAGCACTTGGGAAAGACAAAGGAGTGTATGAATTGGCTGGATTTGTAGGGTTCTGAGGCTGTAATGTCGTCCTGTTTGCGCAGAGTGGTGGAAAAATGGGCACAAAATTCCTGCAGCTCTGGAGTGAGAGATTAAACCTGGGAAGTCAGGGGATAACAAACAGGAATGGCCTAAAGGGAGGCAGCTCTGTCCCTAAACCAAATCGTGTCCCCATTCTTACCTCTGAAGTGTTTTTATTAAGGAAATCTACCCTTAGTTCCCACTTTCCTTTTTCTTCTTTTCCCAGATACCAATTTTGTCTTTTTCTTGCCTCTTTTAGAGAACTGAAACTCAGTCCAGTTCCCAACCCTTGCTGTGTGGTTCTGCTTCCTCCTTATTGCTGCCACTGCCTAAACACGGAATTATGGAATGGTTTGGGTGGAAGGGACCTTAAAGCTCATCCCATTCCACCCCCTGCCATGGCAGGGACACTTCCCACTGTCCCAGGCTGCTCCAAGCCCCGTCCAGCCTGGCCTGGGACACTGCCAGGGATCCAGGGGCAGCCACAGCTTCTCTGGGCACCCTGTGCCAGGGCCTCCCCACTCTCCCAGGGAACAATTCCTGCCCAATATCCCATCCATCGCTGCCCTCTGGCACTGGGAAGCCATTCCCTGTGTCCTGTCCCTCCAGCCCTTGTCCCCAGTCCCTCTCCAGCTCTCCTGGAGCCCCTTTAGGCTCTGGAAGGGGCTCTGAGCTCTCCCTGGATCCTTCTCTTCTCCAGGTGAGCACCCCCAGCTCTCCCAGCCTGGCTCCAGAGGGGCTCCAGCCCTGGAGCAGCTCCGTGGTTCCTCTGGACTCTCTCCAGCAGCTCCACATCCCTCTGCTGTTGTCCCCAGGGCTGGGGCAGCTCTGCAGGTGGGAAATCACCTGAGAGGGACAGAGGGGCAGAATCCCCCCCTCTGCTGCCCACGTTGGGGGCTCAGCCCAGAGCACGGGGGGGTTCTGGGCTCCAAGTTCCTGTGGTCAGGGCATGTCCACCTTTTCCTTCACCACCATCCCCGAATCCTTCCCCTCAGATCGTCATCTTCCTCCCAGCCTTGCCTGAAGTGAGATACTCTGGTTTGCTGCTCAGACCTCCAGGATTTTTTTTTAAGCCGCTGCCAGGGAATGTTCCCTGTTTAGATTGGGAATGTTCCCTGTTTAGATTGGGAATGTTCTCTGTTTAGATTGGGAATGTTCCCTGTTTAGATTGGGAATGTTCTCTGTTTAGATTGGGAATGTTTCCTGTTTAGATTGGGAATGTTCCCTGTTTAGATTGGGAATGTTCTCTCTTTAGATTGGGAATGTTCTCTGTTCAGATTGGGAATGTTCTCTGTTTAGATTGGGAATGTTCTCTGTTTAGATTGGGAATGTTCCCTGTTTAGATTGGGAATGTTCTCTGTTTAGATTGGGAATGTTTCCTGTTTAGATTGGGAATGTTCTCTGTTTAGATTGGGAATGTTCTCTCTTTAGATTGGGAATGTTCTCTGTTTAGATTTTAAAGCCCAAGCAGAAAAGCCCTGAACTGAAAATTTCCCCCTAAGCCTGTTGTAAAATAAGGTGAAAAACAGAGCAATAACCCTAACTCCGGGACCTTTTGAAATAAAAATCTCAGTGCTCAGTTCCTCTTGTCCCGTGGAATATCCTGGGCATTGTGCTTTAAACACTGCTGCTGCCGCTGTGGTTTGATGGAATTGTGCAGCAGCTTTGTGGGAATGTAAATGGGCAGAGCACCGGGCAAGGAGACCCTGGTAAAGACAAAATGCTACAGTTCCACCTGGCCCTCACCAAGGACGTTTCCTGACATTTATAAACGCTAATAAGGGACAATAAAATATCCCTAACGCAAAGTGAGAGCTGTCCTTGATGAGCACAACCCTTCAGAACATCCTTTGCTTTCAAAGGAGCCCCGGCTCTTTTTCCTTCGCAAAACAAAAGTAACGTGGCCTTCAAACACAATCCCCCTGCTTCTCCATCGGGGAGGTTTTTTATGTTAATTCCGGTTTCTTGAGGTAATGAGGAATTCGGCTTTGTGTGGATTTCTGCTTCAGAGTGGCTACTGCGCGTTAGGGGAGATCTGGGGCTTTTTCAAAGTCAGACTGCGGCTTTTTAATCAGCATCATTCACCTCAAAACAACCTTTTAATTACGTTTCGGGGGTGTTGCCACAGAAAGGAGTAGGAGAGACACAGTTAATTTTTGTGACTTCTGGGGTAGGGCTTGGTGATCTTCAAGACCATTGTTTTTTTATTTACCTTTTAAAATTTAGCTCTATTTTATATATTTACGGGGTTCAGCCACGAAAAAGATGTGTAAGAGTGTTTTTGGAGGGGGAGAACGGTGCTGTTTGGATAATTTTGGATGTGCTATGACATCCACAAAGTGCTGTCAGCGGATCCAGATGGATTTATCTTCACGAGGCTGCTGGCACAGCCTGGAAATTTTAGAGCCGGGGGTGTGAGACTGAGCAAATAGGGTCCTGTGTTAAAAAACGTGGATTACTCACTATTGGGTTATGCAGTTTGGGAGAATTTAAAGTGATTTTCCCGTTTTTTAGGAGTGTTTTCTCACCTGATGAAGTCACTGAAATAATATCTCATTAGATGATTTTGCTGCAGATCAAAGATACAAAAATCTTCACTGACTTTTAAAATACTGGCTCAGGAATACTCCTGAAACTTGGAGGGCTCGACTGGAATAGAATCACAGAATTCCAGAATAGTTTGGGTTGGAAGGGACCTTAAAGGGACCTCATTCCACTGGAAATGGATCTCCAGTGACTGACATGGGACCTCAGGCACCTTTGGTCATGTGTGAACACAAAAAGTGAGATTTAAGTGCAGTTGTTCAAGTCTGGATGAGGTTGGATGGGAAAAATTGCTCCTGGAATCACTCAGATGATCCCTCCTGTACATATTTATATAACGTTATTTATATTAATGAGCATTTTAATGTAATATGTATTTATGTATTAATGGTACATTATTTATTCTTTCATTTGAGTAATGCCCATATTAGATTATTTTCGATGGTAATTAATGCTGGCTGGCACAGGCTCTGCTTTTCCTGGGTGACACAAATCTTTTGTCTCTAGAAAAGAGCAGAAATTCCATCCTTTAAGAGGCTCAAGCAGCACCTTATTCCAGATTTTTAATCTGAAATACCTGACTTTGCTCTCTGTGCAGGACACGCTTGAGAAACGGAGGCAAAACCACATTTCAGCCCCTGGAAGAAAGAAAAATGATCAGTTTTTCAAGCACGATAAGAACTAATCCCAAAAAAATATCAGATTTAAGTTGAACGCAAGTGATTCTGAGACAGCCGTCGCTATTTGCTTGCAAGCCAGGGAAAACAGCATGAGACATGTCAGGCTCGGTGATAAAATTTATTGGTGTGTCACTGGCTCCAATCCAACGTTCTGCTCCTAAATAATCGAATCCTGGTGCGACACATTCCCGTTTGAACCGTGACTGAAAATTATCGGGAGTTGTGTCATGAATTATGCAGGAGCAGGCATGGGCTGGAGTGGAGTTCTGGGATGTGTCCGGAATTAGGGACAGCATGGAGAGAGGCCAGGGTGTCCTTCTTGTATCCAGAGGGGTGACAAAGCCTCGCCTGGCTGTGGCCATCCAGCTTTTTTTGGCTCTCCTGGGATGGGAAGCGTGGTGAGGAATGTCGTTGTCACCACGTCACTGTCAGTGTCTGGATTTCCAGCAGCTCAGGACATCCCAAAGCTCCAGAAAATCCCTGATTTTTCTGGAAATTTCTGATATGGCACTGCACAACAGGATGGGAATCACTCGAGTCACGCTCTGGAATGTTCCTGGCACGCCAAGAGAGGACAAGTGCAGGGATTTAAATGTCACAGTGGGGAAGCTCAGACTCACCAATGGGATGGAGTTTATCACCGGGGCAGGAAAGGGATTTTAATTTGCTTTGGTTTCTGGAGGCCGATAAACCCCAGATGATTTTACTGCATTAAAAGTCTGGGAGTGTGTTTTAGGTGGAGAAGGATTTTTGCTCATTCACGTGCTCCCTCTTCACGCCACGGTGTATTTGTTGGAGACCCCTGTGTGAATCTGAGAGTGGTTCATCCTGGGAATCCTGGATAACTTGGAGAGCCTGGAGAAGAGAAGGATCCAGGGAGACCTCAGAGCCCCTTGAGAGCCTAAAGGGGCTCCAGGAGAGCTGGAGAGGGACTGGGGACAAGGGCTGGAGGGACAGGACACAGGGAATGGCTTCAAAATGGAAAAGGGGAGATTTGGATGGGATATTGGGAAGGAATTCTTGGCTGTGAGGGTGGGGAGGCCCTGGCACAGGGCGCCCAGAGAAGCTGTGGCTGCTCCTGGATCCCTGGCAGTGCCCAAGGCCAGGCCGGACGGGGCTTGGAGCAGCCTGGAATAATGGGAAGTGTCCCTGGCTGTGGCAGGGGGTGGCACTGGCTGAGCTTTAAGCTCCCACCCAACCCATCCCTTCATTCCCTGATTAGTCATGAGAAATAACGATTTATAAACATTTGTGAATATTTTTCTGCTGGACAAGTTTTGCAAACTTGATAAACATTCCGATAATGGCCCCTTAATAATGGAAGTTGCGTGTCCATAAAAACCCCTAAAATTCCAATGGAGACAAAGTGACTGATCACACAGTGATGCCATAAATGAGTCAAAAATTTGTTCTGGATGCATCTGTGGCTTGGCATGGATGTGGGAGATGTGTTGGGATCAGCTGGGCTGGAAGCAGGACCTGGAATGGCCTCTCACTGCTCCTGGGGCTCACAGCTCTGTCTCCGTGCCTGTGGAGCCATCCCAGGACATTCCCACAAGGAATTCTGTGCCTCCCCAAACGCAGCTCAGGGTTCCAGGGGTTGTTTGGTGCAGCAGGACTGTGCTGCCACAGCCCCTCAGCTCCATCCGCAGGGGCCAGGATGGTTTATGGGATGTCCAAGGATCTGGAGAGCTGCAGGTCATGGACTTTGCTGTGAGTGATGGCGATGCCTTGGCCGAGCCGTTGGTGCCACTCAGCATTTATTAGAGTTCCTTTATTTCCAACTTTAACCCACGTTTTTTGGGAACGAGTGTGCTGCATGATGGGTAAATGACTAACCACGGTAATATTTGCCCTCTGCCTGCCCCTCTGGATAGAAATTGGTTTTTCTCTAACAATCTGCTCTGGTATTTTCTTGAGTAATTATCTTATTTTTTTTTTTTTTTTGGAGATGGATGGGAAGAGTTATTCTCTTTTGCAAGTGAGAACTCGCCATCATTTCATTGGCTGGCAACAGATGAGAAAATAACTCTCGGAACTGCCATATTTCCATTAAGGACAGCTCTGGTTCAAAATGGGTCCATTTGAATGATCGAGGTGCACTTGGAAGGCATTTATTGGCTTGGAAAAGGGTTAAGGGGAAAGGAGGACGAAAGGGCTGCTTGTTGAATCGCTTGTTATTCGAATGTAATTATTTTTTTGCTCCTGGGCAATTATAGATTGTAGGTTTAAATAATTGCCAGGGTGCCTACAGCTTTCTATTGTTGCCTGAAATCTAAGGCTACGAGTGTAATAAGGAATATGAGATTACTTCTGCTGGATGTGACTGCGGCAGTTCATTTAACTCAGCAACAGTCATCAGGAAAAAAGGGAAAAAAAGGCAATTTTTCCATCCCTTGCAGTAAACAAGCCTTATAAACAAGTTATTGCTTTCTGCAGTGAGGCCCTGGAAGTGATCCCTGTTTTGCTGGTAACAAAACGTGGCTCTTTGCTTGTATAAGAGCAGGAGATATTTTGAATTTTGTTTTGCCTCTCTCTATCTCAAGCTCCCCAAGGTGGCTCGGGAGATTAAGAGAGATTTTCCCTAGACAAGGGTGAGGCCCGGGTGTTATTGCGGAGATGGATTCATGTGAAATGGATTACACAGCCCTGATGACATCTCTTATTTTCTGTGTACGTCGCGTTCTACCCGAGCAGCGGAGCGCTAAAGTGTGGCGAATGACCGGGGATGATCTAAAAACTAATCTCTGCCGAGCGCTGGAATGCTCGGAGCGAGGGAAGATCACAAAACAATTTGAAAGCCTCGAATCAACGGCTGAACTAAAGATGTGATGCTTTGCAACGAAGCAAATAATCGGCTTGATGCTAGGCCCGTGTTGCTCTATCTCAATCTCCTCACCGCGTCGTTGGAGCGGCGGTTCTTTTCATCCCTAACGGACTTTGGGAACATAATGCATTAAGGAACTGCTCTCTCCTTTAAAGAAGAGAGGAGGGTGGTCAGGTTTGGGCACAATTTGTTCTTTTAGTGATTGAATCTTTGGGCTTTCTGCTGTGCTTACTCAGATTGAGGTGCTGCACTTCTGTTGGGGTGACCCCGGGACCAATCCAGGCTGGAATGAAGGGATGGAGCAGCCCTGGGAGAAGGATTTGGGGTGTTGGGGGTGAGAGCTGGACGTGACCCACCCCAGAAACCCCCCTGGGCAGCAGAAAAGGGGGGATTCTGCCCCTCTGCCCCCCTCAGGTGAGACCCCACCTGCAGAACTGCCCCAGATCTGGGATCCAACAGCAGAGGGACCTGGAGCTTCTGGAAAAAATCCAGAGGAGGCACCAGGGTGATCAGAGGGATGGAGCAGCTCTGCTGTGGGAAAGGCTGAGAGGATTGGGATTGTTCAGCCTGGAGAAGAGAAGGATCCAGGGAGACCTCCGAGCCCCTCCCAGGATCTGAAGGGAACCTGCAAGAGAGCTGGAGAGGGACTGGGGACAAGGCCTGGAGTGACAGGACACAGGGAATGGCTCCAAACTGACAGAGAACAGGTTTAAATTGGATATTGGGAAGGAGTTGTTCCCTGGCACAGGGTGCCCAGAGAAGCTGTGGCTGCCCCTGGATCCCTGGCAGTGTCCAAGGCCAGGCTGGACGGGGCTTGGAGCAGCCTGGGACAGTGGGAGGTGTCCCTGCCCATGGCAGGAGGGATGGAATGGGATCAGCTTTAAGGTCCCTTCCAACGCAACTCATTCTCTGATAAGCTCTGATTCCATTTTTGGGCGATTCAGGGCTGTGCGAAGAACTTCTGATGCTTTTATTTATCACATTTTCATTACTCAAATCATTGATTTGATAAGAGAAATTAGAGTGAACAAATAGTTCAAGGAATCAGATTTTTGACCAGAAACTTTGACATTTTTTCCATGTCCTTGGGCCACTTCAGGCATCGTATTTGTGACCAAGAAACATCAGGTGCCTGCAGGACTCCTCAAGACGACTCTTGAATGGATTAGACAAGAAACAGATGCAATTTTAATCCCAACATTTGGCACTTGAGGACTGATTGTTCCTGCTTTGTGAACAGCTCTCCCTTCCTGCAGCTCAGACCCATTGGTGGCGCAGTATCGCTTGGGGTGTCAGTCAGTTTTTCATGGAAAATTCAATCAGCTGCATTCCCAAATCCCCAAACATGAAAGGAAACAGGTGTTTATTGGTTTCCCCCGCCTCAATTTTACACTTTGTGACAGTTCTCTTTGATGTTTATGGAATGCAGGGATACGAATGACCCTGCAAATAGAAAAACTCAGTTTTTGGGGCTGCTGCTCTTTTGTTCTGCGTTTGTACCCAGAGCCCAGCACAGCGGAATTCGAACCTATGGCAAAGGCTTTGCGTGTCATGGGTTTGAAAACAGCAACACCACTAAAGATGGAAATCTGCTTCCGAGAGAAAATCCTTTACAGTCTGAGCTCAGCCCTGAATTCCCAAAGCCTCCCGCTCCTCTTGTTTTTCCCAGCGCTCCGCCTATCTAAATATAATGGTTATTTATACAAATAACCATGATAAATGATATTTTATATATAATAAATATCATGAAATATCATAATGTCAATAAATAAATCATTATTTATACAAAGTAGACAGATTTTAGTTCATTTTGCATGAATGAAACTCTATTTAATCCAAGGACTAGACTGGATCTCGACCTGGTCTAGTGGAAGGGGGGTGGAATGAGATCAACTCTAAGATCCCTTCCAACCCCAAACCATTCTGGCATTCTGTGATGTTCCCACGATCAAAGACCAAATACATTTTTTAGGATGGAAATCTTCAGGAGTAAGATGTTGAACACCACATTTTGGATGAATTCTTTATTTCTTGTTAGACATTTTTGATTCCTGTTCTCTCATGCCTGATCTTCAGAGAATCATGGAATATTCTGAGTGGGAAGGGACCCAGCAGGATCATCGATCCAACTCCTGGCCGTGCACAGACACCCCAACAATCTCACCCTGTGCACTCAGTGTCGTCCAAACCCTCCTGGAGCTCTGGCAGCCTTGGGGCCGTGCCCCTTCCCTTGATTCATCCCAAGTTCTACTGAAGAATACAAACCAAGCAAAATGTGGAAAGGAAAAAATTAGAAAATACAGAATTTTATCAGGTAGTGTTTGTCTTACTCAACAGACACAGAATCAGAGAATCATTAATGGTGGAAAAGACCTCTCGGATCATCGAGTCCAACCTGTGAAAGTCACAGCCAAGGCACGAAAAGGAGATTTTTAACAAAGACCTGTTAGCTGGGATCCTTCGGCGTTTTTCCAAAAAGGATTCTCTGTTTTGCTTTGGGACCACTCATACCTCAGTTGTGGAGTGTTTAAAGTGATATTTAATATATTCTAATTAATGTGAGGCTTGATCATTTGCAGTGATTAGAAACAAGGTCTGTATCCCAAGTCTATGGAACAAGAGAGGGAAGGGCTGCAGAGGTTCTTGCCTTTCTTCACTCTCACAAGTTCTACTTTTCCTGAGAAATGGATCATTTAGATCCTGATGATTTAGACCCAAAAGAAACATCTGGAGGATCCAGATGCTGCTCCTGGGTGGAAGTTGAGGTGCACCCTTGTCCTCCTGGCTCTGCCAGGTGTGGGGACGTGTCACGGGCACAGGGACATCCTGGGCCACCTCTCAAAGGTCACAAACTTTGGCCTCTGCTGCTTTTCCATATTCTCCTCCCAGTGTGTGATGAGAACCTTCCAGGTCACCAGAAATTATTTTTTTGGCTGGGCTGTATCTTCCAGTTTCTGGGAATTAGAGGCAAATTTTCCAACAGATGGTTTTGACGATGGAATTTCATGGCATGGAGTCACCAGACAGCAGCTCCGCTGATCTTCAGGCCAAAGATGGTTTAAATATTCCTGCGTTTTGGGTGGGAAAGGATGTGGAGGCAGTGGATAAGGCCACCCTGGGAAGTGTTGGGATTCACTGACTTGGGTCTGTCCCTGCTCTCTGCTGGTTAAGCTCAAAATTGCATTGAAACGGGCAAATGTGGAACCTCTCGTGTTCTGCCGGGGAAGTTCAGAGCAACTGCGCTTTGTGCCTTGTTAACATTCTGGATATTGGCTTCGGCTTTGTTTAAATCCTCTTGAGTTTGTATTATTTATAACTTGTAACACGCTTTAGGATGGGTTTGATAAACACATTTTGCCGTCGTTTTCTGTAGCTCCCCGTTGCTTTTCCCAGTTTGAGTGCTGTTGTCTTCGAGGGTTTTTTTCCAAAGTCATCCTTCTGACACATTTCCCGTGCTGAAAACATGGCAGTTTTTCTCTTGACAGTAAAATATTCCTTCCCCTCTGATGCTAATCTGCTTTTCCTCGTGCAATAATCTGTTGTGCAGCTTTCATCCAAACATCCATCCGTACACAAACACATGCCCACGCCCATGCCCAACGTCAGCAGCCACAGGCAGGAACCAATTTCCTGGGCATTTGTTAATTTGAATGAACATGAGGCTTCTGCTTCTCCTACGGAGAAAAAAAGAGGAAAAAAAAAAACCGAAGCAAACCCAACAGTTTCCCTGGGAATTCATGCAGCGTGAACAGAACACGTCTTGGCAAAACGGTGAGCCAAGAAATTCCTCTTTAGTTGCTCTGTTAGGCAAACTGCATTTTAAATTTCTTGCCCAGGGCTTTGTTTGACTTGCCCCAGGCAAGCTGTTCAACATATTTATCAACCCTGTTGGAGCATTAGAGCCAAGGCTCGTCAGGGAAGATCATCCTCTTAATGCCATCTGTCATCAGCAGTTTCATTTCTTTCAGCTCAACTTGTTCTCCCTTTCACCGCTTTTTTTTTCCCCCTGTCCCTCCCAACCATTTCTTAGCTGATTGTTTCCCAGTGATCTCAAATATTCGGTGATTGCTCAGATATTCAGGGGCTGCTGGATGTGAAACCCCTGAGGGTATCCGTGGGACAGTTTTGTTTGAAATCCTGATTGATCACATTAATCCTGCATGGATCCAGATGGCTGCCAAAGCACCCTGCGTATCCCAGTGCTGTGCAAGAGATGAGAGTGCATTTCAGTCCCACTCTGGAATTCTTTCCAGATCCTTGACAAGAACTTGAAAAAAATTCAGAACAAAGGCTCCGGGGTAGCTTCATGCTGTATTTTTATCTTGAGGACGTGGCTTTGATCGTTTTAGATTTTCAAGCCTTTATTAAGAGTTGTGTAAGTGCACAGAAGAATCAAAGTGTTCAACAAAGTTGTATCCGCTCACTTCCCAAGGGATTTCAGATCCAGGTCGCTCCTGGATTTGTGTCCACAACCACAGTGGAGCCGAAGGGGCTGACTGGAATATTTCCCTGTAGAGAACAAAAATTAATCTTTTGGGAATCTGGTGCTGTGGAGTTACATGAAGTGAAGAAAAATTATTGTAGCCAGGTGAAGATCCACTGTGTGCACACTGGGTGTGCTGGGGGTTCTCCTGGGTTCCCAGGACGTTGTCATCTGATTATCCAAACAGGGAGATCATGGATTCATGGAAGGGTTTGGGTTGAAGGGACCTTAAACCTCATCCAGTGCCACCCCTGCCATGGGCAGGGACACCTCCCACTGTCCCAGGGTGCTCCAAGCCCCGTCCAGCCTGGCCTTGGGCACTGCCAGGGATGCAGGGGCAGCCACAGCTTCTCTAGGAATTCTATTCCAGGGCCTCCCCACCCTCACAGCCAAAAATTCCTTCCCAATATCCCATCCAAATCTCCCCTTTTCCATTTTGAGGCCATTCCCTGTGTCCTGTGCCTCCAGCCCTTGTCCCCAGTCCCTCTCCAGCTCTCCTGGAGCCCCTTTAGGCTCTGGAAGGGGCTCTGAGCTCTCCCTGGATCCTTCTCTTCTCCAGGTGAGCACCCCCAGCTCTCCCAGCCTGGCTCCAGGGGGGCTCCAGCCCTGGAGCAGCTCCGTGGATTCCTCCAGAGATCTGCAGGTTCCCATGACAGCTTCCTTGCCACCTACTTGCCCATCTTTTTTGGGGAGGGAACATGATGGTGCCCACCACGGGCTCATCCTGACCTTCCACGGTGAATCCAAGGTCCCCTCTTCAGCCCGAGGAGTTCTAAGAATTAATAGTCTCCACAATCTCAGAGCACAGAGCATCAATATCCCTTTGGCTCCATGCTCAGAAATATCAGTGCTTGGACTGACTTCAATCAATCAGCTGTACCAACTGCTCTCCGCAGCTTTTTGAGAAGGAAAATGCCAATCACACCTGGCACTTGGCTGAAATGTATGGAATGATCATTATTCTATAGGGATGGAACTTGCCGAGGCTCAATTTATTCCTTCCAACTGCAGGGGAGCAGGGGGGGCGGGGGGGGGCGAACAAAAAAAAAAAAAAAAAATATCATTTCAGTTCAAAGCAGCTGGGCATTTCCTTCTCCAGATTTTATAGAGGGAATGAAACCAATCAGATTCAAAATCTGGGCCAAGCCTTGTGCTGGCCAAGGGAAGCAGGATGCTGGCAGCTGGGCCTGCAGCTCCCGGAGATGCTGGCTCGGGCAGGAAGCTCCGAGGGAGCCGGTGGGATGTGCTCTTGGCCGTCCTTTGCTGCCTGGATGGATAGGAGCAGCCATCCTGTGGCATCAGAGCAGCTGGCACTGCCAGAGCTCCCAGGGATTCAGGGCACAGCCTGGCACGAGAGGCTCCTGTGTCTGGAAAGATCCCGTCCCGCTCCTTCCTCTCCTCCGCGCCTCGGGAAGAGCTTTCCAGGCCTCTGCTCTTTGTTCTCCCAGCACGTTTTATTATATTTAAAGCTGACATTTCCTCCCTCCTCTCCTCGGCTGGTGGAACGTGTCCCAAAATGCTGCTAACAGAAGGAGGAGCAGGATCCGTGTCCTTTGCAGTTCATCTTCCACAGCGAAGCATCGCTGGCACGGGAACAGCTCCTTAATCTGCTGCACGGAAAAGCGCCTTGGAGTGTGGGCGGAGGGATGGCAGGCAGCGGGCCAGGAGAGGCTCGGAATGCCAAGGAAATAACGTATTCATCCCTCAAAATATGACAAAAAAAATAAAAAAATTGAGTCTTCTGGATGTCCTGTTGGGCTGCTGGGAAAGCAGGGAGAGGAGGCTTGGAAGTGAAGCTGGCAAGAGGGAAAGGTCAGCGGGGAGTCAGGTGTGGCTGCACCTGATGATGTTAGAGGAGGATATTCCTCAAAGATAAAGGAGAAAAGGCATTAAAAAATATTCCACAAATGAAAATATTGTAAATGTGGAGATTATATGAAATGAAAATTGGCCGGTGTAGAACACAACGCGCCCGCTGTGAGTTTCTTTAAATAAATGGGATGAATGGGAGGCTGAGGGTCCCTGAAGCTTCCACGGAGCTCCGGAGTTAATGGATGTTAATTAGCAGAGAATGGGTGCAGCTTGTGAGGCTTCGGTTTGGATCAGGAATACCCTTCTGATGCAAATTTCCTGCCTGTGCTCATTTGCATAATGGAATCATAAATAGCAATTTGCGTCGGGGAATCTGTGTGGAGAGCGAGGATCATTCAAAGATGTGATAGGAACGGGCACTGGAGAAGGGATCAGGCCAAAGGTGACGAGAGGTTTCCTTGGAGGACCCTGGAGTTCCTTGTGGGATTGGGGAAAACGTCTGGAATGTTGAATAATTTTCCAACAACTTTTCCAATCTATTTTTTGATGCTCTGTGTTGGCTTCTGCACAGAGTAGCCAAAAGAAGGTAATTAACAACATTACAAGCTGGGAACATTATTTTGAGGATAGCTAACTTTGGAATTAGTACTTTTTCCTGGGATTCATCGCTGCAGCGCAGAGTCCTGCTGAGCTCATCGGGTTGGTCATTTTTTAAGAATGTGGAAGAGAAAGAGGCAACTTTCAGACACTAATCACTGCGTTTTGGGGAATTGGGGATTCAACTTCAGATTCAGAGACTCTCGAGGTTCTGTAATGTCTGTGTCTGGGGTAGGGACTGGTTTCTCCTGCCTTAAAATGGGCAAATGGGATGTTCTGGTGAGACCCACCTGGAGCCCTGGGATTCCCAATGCGAGAGGGACCTGGAGCTGCTGGAGAGAGTCCAGAGGAGCCACGGAGCTGCTCCAGGGCTGGAGCCCCTCTGGAGCCAGGCTGGGAGAGCTGGGGGTGCTCACCTGGAGAAGAGAAGGATCCAGGGAGAGCTCAGAGCCCCTTCCAGAGCCTAAAGGGGCTCCAGGAGAGCTGGAGAGGGACTGGGGACAAGGGCTGGAGGGACAGGACACAGGGAATGGCTTCCCAGTGCCAGAGGGCAGCGATGGATGGGATATTGGGCAGGAATTGTTCCCTGGGAGGGTGGGGAGGCCCTGGAATAGAATTCGCAGAGAAGCTGTGGCTGCCCCTGGATCCCTGGCAGTGCCCAAGGCCAGGCTGGACGGGGCAGATTCAGCTGAGGAACCCAAGTGTAACAGCTCTGGTTATCTCTGTTATCAAGGGACAATAATTGCAATTTCATCATCAATTTATATCTTCTGTGGGAATTGGCCTCCGGAGGCTCCTGCCTCTTTGCAGGGTCTCCAGGAGCAGCCCTTGGCTCTTAATTCCTGCAGCTTGAATGAGAAGTAGAAATCCTAGTTCTGTTCTTTTTGGTGCATTAAAAGTGAAATTTGAAGTTAATCCCTAAAGGCCAGGTTGGATGGGGCTTGGAGCAGCCTGGGGCAGTGGGAGGTGTCCCTGCCCATGGCAGGGGGTGGAATGGGATGAACTTTAAGGTCCCTTCCCACCCAAACCATTCCATGATTCCATGAGTTCCATTTGCCGTGTCCAGGAGCGATTTCCCTGCCCTTTCCCGTGTCTCTCCCAAGTTCCGTGTCGTTTCTGTCAGCCTGGTGCTCACAGATGTCCTGGATATCCTCAGGCATCTCAGATGATCCCAAATGTCTCTGTTTAGGCAAAGAAACGAATCCCTGGATGTTGGAGCTCCTGTGCAGCCAAAGGACACCTGGTCAGTGTGGTTAATCCATGAAGTGCTCATCCAGCAATCACTTGGGGTTCAATTCTGCTCCATTCTTCCTGGAATTTTCCAAATTTTTTTAAGAACGGGGTGCTTATCTCTCTTATCAGAGGAGAACTTTGCTTTATTATTTTAGACTAATATTTCATCTTATGCTGAGTATTTATTAGGAATATGCAAATTCCTGGGTTGCCTATGGAAACACAGGGTCCTTGGTGACGAAAAGCCTTGTTCAGAGGATCTGTAGGAATATGGATCCATAAAGAGAATAGCTGGAGAAAACGGATGTGGACGCTGGGAAGGAATACAGGTTCCATAATTTATTCCCCAATTGTTTGATTAATATTTTTTCGTAAGGATGCTGGAATGTTTAAAGAGCCCTATTTGAATCTGTTCAGGTTTGAAGGTCAAAACCAGAAAAAAAAAATATCTCAAAATACCTTTTGAAGTTCCAATTAGGAGTCAGTCAAAATCCATCACGAAAAGAATGGGTTTTGTTTTGCAAATGAGCAATTAAAAAGTGACAAATACCTTCAGTGCTCAAACACTCCTCTGCAATGCCCATTATGTTCAAATAAGATGGGTTTTTTTGCTGGGAACGTGAGTGTGTTTCCCTGTATTTCCTTTTTTTTTTCCTTCCTCTTAGGAATGCCTCCGGAAGCTCCCTCTGTAACTCCAAAGCTGCACTCCCTTCCCCAGTCCTGGGGATTATGCAAATCGCTTCATGAATAGTTTAAAATCACAATCATGTTTTTGAGTTTTAAATTATAATATGGGTGGCTTATTTCGCTTTTATGGCTCTTTTCCTACTTTTTTTTATTTTTGCCATTTTGTTTCCCTCCCCTCTGAGCTTTTATTTAATTATTTAAATTTATTATTTCAATTATTTATTCCTTCAGTTTCCTTACTAAAGGAGTAATAATTAAGGGAAGTAAACTTTTTTTTTTTTT